>APFE031436276.1:82131-107991 GCA_000404065.3 Pinus taeda
TTAAAATTGGCAACCAGGGAAAAACTTCATGTGGGTCATCTTATTCATGGTTGATAATATTTTTATTAGATTCCTCTCGTCGAGAGGTGTAGGATTGATATAAAGATCATCTGATTCCGATAAGTATTCATGGAGATTTGAATTTATTTTGATTATGGAATTATTATCAAGCCGACCTACAACTCATGTAGGCTCAGAAGCCCAACAGTCGCATGTATTCACCCACCAACGTTGTGTATAAATATAAGAGGACTTTTCTTCATTTGGACTCACTCATCTCATCACATCTCTCTCTCTCTACTGCGCAGATATGAGTCTCTTCTCTACTGCACTGAAATGGGTCTCTCTCTCTCACACATTTGAAGCCGGAAACTGCGGAAACTGAAGCTGCAATTGCAGAAGTAAATATTGACTTGCGAGTCCAAGAAGACCTCCTCTTTAGAACTACGCTGTAGGTTCATCTGAACCTCCTCTGAAAGCCGCAACTTCTGGTGGTGGAATGAAGTCAATCCGATGAACGGTTTGCAAGATATCGACTACCCTAGTTTGAAGTTGGAAACTGCTGAAACTGAAGCTGCAACTGCAGAAATAAAGATTGAATTGCGAGGCCTAGAAGATCTCCTCTTTGGAACTACGCTGTAGGTTCATCTGAACCTCCTCTGAAAGCCGCAACTTCTGGTGGTGGAATGAAGTCAATCCGATGAACGGTTTGCAAGATATCGACTGCCCTAGTTTGAAGCCGGAAAATGCTGAAACTGACGCTGCAACTGTAGAAGTAAAGATTGACCTGCGTGGCCTAGAAGATCTCCTCATCTGAACTGTGCTGTAGGTTCATCTGAACCTTCTCTGGAAGCCGAAACTTTTGATGGTGGAATGAAGTCAATCCGACGGTCGGTTTGTGAGATATCGTCTGCCCTAGTTTGATAATGAAGCCGCTAATGCTGATGCTGCTGATCTAGGGTTTGCTACTGCTGATATGAATAAGATTCATTGTACTATTTATCTCTGCTGAATTATTGAAGATAAAAGAAGATTTGATCAAAGGGTTTCCCCACACATTATGGGGTTTGTCCCTGGCTAGCTTGGCCACATCTTGTGTCTCTTGTCTTGGCTTGTTTTCTGTCGATCGTTTAATGTTCTATCTGCACTTTACTTTATGTACATGTGATTGCTAATCGGTGGAATATAATAAGAAAAAGAAGTAAACTGTTATAAGCATAGAACATACCATAACTTAACAGTGACTTATGGCCCTTGCGCTCCTTCTCTGCTGCCTATTACTGCTCAGCTGCTGCTTTCTGCTATTTTGTTGCTGCCTTTGCAGCATCCCGCACCTCCTGTGCCTTTGCTACTACTGCCTCTTTTCTTCTCTTCTCTGCCAACTGCACCATTTGCAGTTTTTACTCCTCCTCCTTCCGTTGTGCAGTAGACTTTTATGTTTTTTTCGCGGAGATGGCTGGAGTGCATCGCTCTGGTGGCCATGACTCAAGCACGATGAATATAACGTCATTTGTGGCCAGGTACAGGATCTCATTCCACTTCTTCGTGGGTTCCTTGTGTGCCTTGATGTACACATGATGGAAGTCCGCCTTGAACTCTGCGAAGCTTTGTAGACTATTATAGATAGTGGATGATAACTGTGGCTTGCGGTTAATCCCCATCCTGATGTTCATCTCCATGAACACCTAAAATATCTTACTGTCTCGGATTCTCTGCGCGTCTTTAGTGGCCCACAACGAAGCATACTTCGCTACCTTTGGAAGATCCCGTGCAATTGTGGGGAACTGGCTGTCCTCAGGCAATTCCTAAGCCACCAACACTATGGACAACAGAAGCCATGCATAGTGGAATGTCTTCCCCTGTTCCTGTGCCTCGCGGAAATTCTCCAGGAACTCCTTGCATAAGTACTCAGACCAGTTAAACTGGACCCCCTCCATGCATTGCGTGGAAAGTGCTATCACCGGTGCGAGCACCTCATCCGCGCGACACTTCTGCATAACCTTGCCAGCCAATATCTGGGTCACAACTTTGACTGCCTTATTGTTGATAGTGGAGATTACGTACCCTCTCTTCTTCTTCTCTACCTTGAATTTTTCCCTCATGGCCTCTGCGATGGCTAAGTCGTTGCTCTTACCTTCTGAAATATCCATTGGGTCCTCCCCCTTGCAAGGGAGTCGGGTAATTCTATGAATCAGGTGGTCCATTATGGGGATGGGCTCCTCCAACCACAAACACCCATCATGCACCAAGCAGAGTAGTTGCCTGATGACAAAGATAGTTACTGGGGCGCGATGGTAATGCGTCACCCAGAGTAGGTTCAACAACCCTACTTTCTCTACTCCACGTAACCACTTGTGCGGCTCCAACTCTATGACTCTCACCGCAGTGTTTTTCTTCAGCTTCATGAGCGGTGCGGTTTCCAAGTGTGGGAACTTCTCGTGGTCTACGAGATCCTAGTATTCAAAATTTAGACTCGGCACTCGTCCCAAGTGCGCTCCTTCAAAAACGATATCATCAGGTAGTAACGGAGTTTGCAGAGAGCTCTTTCTCTCATCTAGGTCCTTAGGTACCCTTGCTTTCCCTTTTTGTGGAGGAACATATGTTGGCAGCCTGGTTAGAGGGTCCGCACCCTGGGTTTCTTCCTCCATTTTTTTCATTCTCCTCCTCTTCGACTAGGATTTCCTCAAGGTCTTCCTCCTCCTCACTGGTTTCCATATTAACCACTTTCCCCTTTTCTTCCATGGTCAGTTTAGTTCGCAGTGAGTTTCGAGGGGACATGCACACTGGAACCATGGGCTGCTTATCTTTCTTGGGTCTCAATGTGCGCGGTGATTTAAGGGTTTCTATGACTATCCTGACATTCTCAGGGGCATCTCCTATTGTCATGGCCTGCGCGGCCTCTTCAACGGGCATTTTGCCAATATCCATGGCTTCCTCTGGTGTGGTCATATTGTTGTTCCAAAAATCTCTCAACGGCTCAAACAAGTGCTCAAATAATGCCTTCGACTTCAAAAAATCAAACAGATCTGGGTTCATCAATCTCTAGGCACGCAATAGCTCAATTCTCAAATGGCCAAGTGTTATTTGTTGGGCAGCCCTTTTCAAATTTATAGCACATTTTGAATTCAACCGTTCCCCCTAACTCCAGTTCATTAATGCTCCCTTGGTGACAAATTTTCCCAAATCTAGCCCATAAAGCTTGCCGCCTGCCCCATTTGGTCTCAAACTAAGCATCGCATCGTAAATAGTGACTATAACGGTCACTTTCCAGCCTGCGTTGTTGCGGACCCTGTGACACTTCGTTCCTACTCGCAGCCCTGGCATCGTGTAGTTTTTAGGCAGAGTAGTTTATAGTCCCACACCTCCTTTCAACTACCTGGAGCACTATGACTGTGCTTCCCACGGCTAGTCAGGTGGCCGCGCCACCTGTATATGGCTTCAACCGTTTATCATTTACTTCTCCTGGGAAGGGCTCACCATTTGACTTCACCAACTACATCGTGCAATTTACCAACTGCATCGCGTCACCATCTGTGATCCCCTTAGTAACATATGGTCCAATTCAAGGGGTTAAACTGATCAATTCTCGGCGGTAGTCCCCAAATTCATCAAAGTAATCGTGCGCATCCTGTTTTATCACCACGTTTTTCTTATCAAGAAAGTCCTTCTATATTCCTTCCTAAAGCTTCTTGACTTTTGTTTCCACCATGACGCTTTTCTCCCTCAACCCAACTCTTTCATTCATGAGTTCTTGGAGCCTAAGATTACCCTACTGGATCTCTTCATCAGGTCCCAAGTGTTCTTCTTCAAGCTCTTCCAACTGTGCAATCCCTTCTTCCAAGGCTCCGCGAATCATCATATCTGAGGGCACTGCTATGCACGAACTAGGCATGATATATTCCATCGGCATTACAACGTTCTCTCCATAGATCAACCTAAAAGGTGATTGTTTCGTCAGTTTCTTACACGTTGTCCTATAAGCCCATAAAACTACTGGTATTCACAGGTCCCAATCACTTCATTGCGCATTACATACCTTGTTCAATGCTTCACACACTTCGTTAAATTCTTTCGAGTGGGTAACCTTCTGCACGCTCATTCTCTCCATAGTCTATCGTTCCAACTTGAGGAACTGTTCACGCATTTCCCCCCCCAACAAATGCTTATTGACCATATTTCCCAATGCACAGTTCATGTGTATCCACGCTGGTTGTTTAACATATGCCTACACCCACCTGGACAGATGCATGCACGAACCATCCCGTCCATTGTATTTATCTGCCAATCGCACTATAGGTTTCCCAAACTGTGAGCGCATCATTCTCCTATGTGCGCGCTAGTCTTCAAAGCTCCCTTTGTGAGTACCCAATTCAAGGCCTGGAAACGTTGCTTTTCTGGCACCTCCCTTTCAAACTTATCTAGGAAAGTATCTACCTCACTTAACCCATCATAAGTAGGTAGATCCCTCACTTTTGTCGATACGCAACGCAATGATCTTGTCATCATATACAGTTCAATGTGGTTACCTTGTGTAATTGATTTTTCCATCGCTCTATCTCCTCATCAGAATCCAATGTATAGGAGCTTTTGCACTCCCATGAGATGCGTCCATCCGCAGTGGGATTTACCTAGTCTTGCTCTCACACAGTTATCTTGTAGATGCAGTCCAAATCATCGTTGCTTTCATAGTCGCGCACCAGATTTGTGCAGCGCGATCCCTCAACAGGGTCCAAGGGTATAACTATGCGCAGAGACTTCTTCTCAAAAATCATCTTGCGCTTCTTTAGATTAATCACCCATTCATATTAGTCGCCCAATCAATTCCTAACAGCGCGGGGTAGGGATTGCTGTCATCAACAATCTCTATCAATTCAAACTCTGCTAGCACACTCACTCCCTCAATATCCACGGTGATTCCCTACAATCTTCCCATAGGTATTATCTTTTGTTGGTTCGCCATTTGTAGCTAGATAGGAGACCATTACAACGTAGGCCTCCCCATGCGCTCCCATGTCTGCTTCAGCAGAACGTTCGCATCCGATCCTAAATCCAGAATTACTTGGTCCATCTCATATTCTCCAATTTTCGCAATTAGCCTCATTTCTCTCCCTATCCTAGTCTTGTGTTTTCCAATATTCCAGACTACGCGTGGTTCTCCTGGCGCGGTCCCAGTGCATCTGTTAATGAGTTCCTGCAATACTTTTACAACCTTACTGTTGCGCAGTAGCTTCATGTATGTTTCCAGGAATGTCATAAGCATAGATGGGTCCATTTACAACTTCGGTCTATCTTTTCTTTCTAAAGTGGAGGCATTAGCGAAGCTCTTCTTAGCTTCCATGAAGGTTTCCTTAGCATGCTCCAATTCAAACTCTGCTTCTTTCGCCGGAGCCTTGTGAACGCAAGTACTATCTTCGAGCTGCTTGCCTTTATCGTCTCTCGTCACGATTCCACTTCGAAGCACAATGTTCACATTTGGATCTTCCTCGCGCGGCTTAGACCTCATCATTTGCAGGTTCTGAGTCAGGGGAGGCGATAGCACTCCCTTGTCGCGTATCCTAGCTATCAGCGTAGGACAATCCTCCGTCTCATGATCAAACAAGGAACAATACAGACATGATGGACGCGTTGGATTTGTACAATCACGGGCATAATGTCTTGGCCCTCTGTAATTGTAGCATCTCAACTGTCCATGACCTCTTCCAGGTCCTCCTCTACCTCGGCCTTGTTCGCGCTCCTGAAATCCAGTTCGCGCCACTCCTATTTTGTGGCCTAGGGGCCGCGTTTTTTCTTGAACTCTATAGGTGGGAGTTCTATCCGCCATCAACTCATAGCTTCTACAAGTGCGCTCATCATGTCCAACTGATATACAAAAATTACAGAATAACTGTTGCGAATTCTGCGTGTACTTCTGTAACAAATGGCAGTTGTCTGTATAATGCTTTCCTCCTATTTGACAAATCGTGCACCACAAATCAGGTGCTACACTAGGTCCTGCTTGCGCTTCCGATCTTAACATCATCGATCCTCCTCCCATGAGGTAATTCATGAACACAGGGCAGTGGTCCTTATCATGCCCCTAACCCTTGCATTTTATGCACCACACCTCTTCGCGTACTTCCGAGCGAGTTGTCCTGTCCTGTTTCAGAATCTGCATCTCAAGGCATAAGTTTTTCAACTGCACGTGGACATGTTGAAATCCCAAGTTATGATCCTGCATCGAGGTTTCATGCAGCCTCATCACGATCTCTGAGGCCTCTGCTTGAGTTGTTAACCTCTGTTGCGACAACGCGTTCCTCAAATGTGGTGTTAGCAATGCTACAAACCATTCGCGGTGTTGTCCATCTGTCAAAGTCATATTAGCTTTGCGAATCATACACTTCAGTCTCTGATCCAGCTCCCAAGGAGTCTCACCTGGTAGCATTGTGATATCTTTGAATCTAATGATCGACTGCGCTTCTGACTTCGGCCTACTAAATTCCCTGTAGCGGAATTTGGATATCTGTGATTCCCGCATACAGATTGTCATTAGAATGCTTAATATACCAGGTCATCGTGCGATCCTGCAGAGCACTGACCAACATCGTTTTCTTTATATTATCATCTGTAACTCCCTCTGCTTCCCATATGGCTCTTATCACGAACCAAAATTGGTCCGAATCTTCATTTCCTACTCCCTTGAACATAGGCAACTTTCTCACGCTCGTCATATTGACTCGCGGTGGTGGTGGAGGTGGTACGGGTGAAGATGGAGGTGAAGGTGGTGAAACTAGTGGTGGTGTGGGTGGGGGTGGTATGCGCGGAATCCTTTGCCTTATCAAATGGATTGCACTTCACGATGAGACCTTCAAGAGCTCTTCCTCGTCCCCTTGCGAAGGTGAAATCAAAGGGCTATTCTTTGGTCCCTTACTTCCTTTGTTTCTATAGGTTTTTCCACTTCGCGTAGCTCCAGACATCAAGGTAATTGTACAACCCTCTTTTCACACAATAACATTTTAATCCAAGTATTCAGAGACTTTACGTACTTACCTCACAGTCCTTTGAGAAAGCGTTTCTCTGCCTCGCTATAGCTGACTGAAGTATCTACCGTGAACCCAGTAATGAATCCTCTTATAATTCGGTCGAGCCAGTTATCAACAGCGCGCGTGATCTTATCCTCTGATGCTTCCAATCTGTACATCAACTTTGGGGTTCACACAATAGGATTGTCAAGTTTCCACCTTCCTTGGCTATCTGCTAACTTTGCGATTGACTTGTACAACTCAATGGGGAAAGATGTGAAGAATATTTCGTGGATCTCTGTGTATAGGTAGCAATCTAATCACTCTTCTTTTGTCAATCGTGGATTCCTACTTTCTTGCGCCACGAACTCGTGAATCCTTCTATCCAACCAACCTTCAATTTCCTTGTTAGTTGGATTCCAATGATATGACATCAGACATCTCTATGTAGATTCTGGTCCCATCAACGAAACCATTTGTTGGCTTGAGGGGGCCTGACCTAGGTTTGGAGTTAATTAGCTAAACAAATCCCTACACTACTAGCCCTTTCGGTAATAGCCTGCAGAGCGTGGACTGAGGTCTCACTCGAAGCAGTATGGGAGGATGCTATAACCAAGTTTCCGCACCCTTGAGATGTCTGAGGGGTCGGTTTAGTCCAACTGTGAATACCTTCACGCAGGTCACTTCACGCACTATCCTGACCTACGAGGCCTTTGCGATCTATTATAATCACCTTCACACAACCTTAACCAGGGGCTGAGGTGATTTTGCGCTGTTAAAGAGGCGATCTGCGCTATTTCCCCAAGTTACACCACATATCTTACTTATCTTCTTATAACTGTTAGTTACCTTCGCGTAAACTGATACCTTATCTTATATTCACTTTATCAACACATTCATATAAGTTCGCGCATTATATAAACAATAGAAATGGAATTTATATATGATACATTCAATGCATAAAACAGGAAAAAGATACACAAAAATGATGTAAAACTTCTCTTTATTACTTCCCCAAAGGTTATAGACTCGAGTCACCCTGCATACTCAACTGAAAGGGTCTACGCATTTAGTTGTGGACTACTAGGCCTTTGCACACTCAGCTATAGAGCCTTCCCCTACTCTATGACCCAAAGACTTGACTTGACACTTAGATAAGACTCAATTCTTCATCTATTTCCTCCATTGATTCTCTAACTTATTTACAACTTAGAGCCTCGCTCTATTTATGTGGATCTCTAAAGCTGGCATTACATTTACAAAAATGAGGGCAGACAACCCCATGACTCATTTACAAGTTCGCGCTTCGCGCCCACAAAACATGGAGTCTTTACATCAGATTTGGTCAAAATCTTGGCTTTAAGCCCCAAAACTTGCCTTGGGGGATCCTGCGCCCAACAAGAAATGGTATCAACATGAAGAGGAAAGAGGACCTTAGAATAAATTGGGAAATATCCTTATAGATTAGGCCCAAATATACACTAATCAAGAATTAGTACAAAAGGAGGAAAACTAGGGTAATTGGTATATGCCCCTATAACAAAATCCACATTGCAGTGATTAGGATGAACCTACAACATCTTCATGCTTGAGGATAATGAGTACATTCATTATCTTAGTATGTTGAATTTCCTTCATTTGCTTGATCCAAATAGTTTGATTTTCCTTCATTTATTTGATTCCATTTTACCACTTGCATCCAAGGTAGCACAGGGGGAACTATAGTTTTGACTTGTAGCCAGTACCCTAAGAAGAATCAGAGGTGTTAGAAAAACATATATGGGATTGGACCTCAACTTGTAGGAAGGGAAGGGGGGGAGTCACAATCGAGTTATAATTGGGGGTTTGCATGTTTATTACATCTTGAAAGAACTACCCATTCCTTATTATTTAATCCAATGAATTGATCAACATTCTCCTCTTTTCAAGATTATTTGTAATCATGTCAACCTCTTCCTTCTTTTTGGTTGATTTGAATTTTTTTGTAGCCCATTTTGTTGTATTTTTCATGCCTTATCAATTTATCTTTTGTGTTGTTTTTCTTTCCTTTCCCTTTCTCTTTGAAGCATCTCCTTCCTTAGTTGTTATATGCATTGCAACAATTCATGCAATTTTTTTCATTTGTAAGATTCTTCTTGTTTTGTTACTATTTCAAGAACCATTTTCTTTTATTCTACCCCAACCAAGAATATGATGTAATAATATGAAGTTAATACATGGGAAGCCCTACATAATCAAGGAAAGTATTTGCATTGTCTCTAATTTATTTGAGAAACTTTGAACTAGTAGCCTTAGGAATTCTCTACGTAATGGACCATAACTGACTAATTATGAGGTTTGTCTAAAAGATTGGATTCTTCTTCATTTGCATCTTCAATGCCTCCAAATCCATTATGTTCTTCCAAACCTCTGATATTTACAAAATCATGTGTGTCTTCATTTTTTTCATAGTTCTAAGCAATGTAGGCATGTAAAAGCTTTCTTCATTAGTATTAGTAACAATATTTGTCATATTTATCATGGTTTCTGTTAACAACTCATGTTCGATAATTTCCTTGACAATATGAATGATTCATTGATGCTAAAAATAGAACAGTCGAATATTATTAGCTCTTAATAATATTTGGACTATAAACATTATCTTATTCTCTTGGAGCACTTCAGTTCGAGCTATAGATGTGGCACATGCAACTACCAGAAGGAAATACACTTTTCTTGTGGGTTAACTTGAGCTATTGCATGGAGGACTTCAGTTAAGACTTTAGTGATTGAGTTCTGTGGAGTTGGATCGGGAGTTGATGGAGTTGTGTTCAGTTTGACTTAGTTGAACTAGTTGTATTTAGTCTAATTAACAAATACACTAGTAATGAGTGATGTGAATTAGTTATTAATTAATTCACTAATTATTAACTCATGAATCAACTAAGGAATACATCAGTTAACTCAGTGTATGGACAGTTCAGTGGAGACAAGTGTTAGAGATGAGTGAAAGGGCAAGACAACTGTCAGTTGTGACTATAGTTGTGCATGTGATTTGCACAATCAGTGGGATTGAGTTGCCAATGAGGATTGTGTAGTGTTACACAAGGGAAATACGAGTTTGGTTCAACTATTCTCATATATTCTCATGCAAGATTGCGCAGTGGAGGCAGGCAAACAGTGGAGGAGATTTGAGCCAATGACTTGATTCAACTCCGAGCTAGTTTGTGTGTAACAGGTGGAGGTAGTGCTGAGTACTTGTGAGGAGTATTTTACTATGTATTGTTACATTTTCTAATTCAATATAATATACATATAGTTGGGGGTTTTCAGCTGTATGATTTCCCCGGTACATACTGTGTTGATATGTGTGATTGATGTTTCAATGTGCGCATGTGATTGTTTCTTAATTCTGCTAAATTGATGATCAATGTAGAGGAGGTTATGTATTATGCATGATTCCACAAATAGTGTATAATCAGGATAATCTCTGTGAATAAGTGTCATATTATTCAAAATTTCTACATGGTATTAGAGAGAGCTGATTTGTAGAAGAGATTTCTACATGGTATCATAGCGTAGTTGATCATCGGATCTATTATTCAGAAAGTGTTTACATTTTATTTATTTAGGCAGAGTCTGTAATCGGGCTAGGTAGCCTCCGGATTCATCCTTCTTTGGGAAGGTGATATATCCGGTGAATGCCCATACAATCGATCTCTGTACGAGAAATACTTTGTTCTCACGAATTTTAGATCAGAAGCGGTTGAGTTTTGAGCTAGTGGAATTCCGAATTTGCAGCAGTGTTTTCTTGGTGTCAAAGTTGAAATGTCTTTCAACGGATTGCGATTGGAGTATGCCCTTGAGGGTAGCTCGAACTATATTGCATGGAAGGACAGGATGGAGGTGGCGTTAGATGATAATGGGTTGAAGGAGTTCATAGATGCGGATGTCCGAAAACCTATTGATGCTGCTCAAGTTGGGGATTGGCAAAAGAAGACAGCAAAGTGTTGAAGGATTCTATTGGAGGGCATGAGGGATCACATTGTGTCTAGCCTCCATGGAAAGGCTTCTCCATACTTGATGTGGAAAGCATTGACAGATCTATTCCAAAGCAAGAGCGACCAGAGGAAGTTTGCGCTCAAGGATAAACTCAGAAACATAAAGTGTGAGAAAGGCGACGGTATGCCCAAGTATCTCATGAAGTTAACCCAATGCCGAGATGAGCTGGGAAGTGTGGGGGTGACTGTCGATGATGAGGAATTGGTGAGCTTGGCTCTCCTGGGTCTTCCGAAGAGTTGGCATTCCTATTAGGACTCTGTCAATGGTCAGGAGAAATTGCTAGGATGGGAGAGACTTTAGTTGGATCTTGTGCAAGAGGAGATCAGTCGGAATACCAGGGACGAATCTTCATCAAAGGCATCTGATGAAGAAAATTGCGCTTTGGCTGCCAAAGAAAAGAAGGGGAAGAACAAGAAAGCTTCTCATTCCGGTGCGAAAGGCAAGAAGCAAGACATGTCCAAGGTGAAGTGCTTTCACTATCACCAACATGGACACGATGCCACGAATTGTCTGCAGAAGAAGAAAAATAAGCAAGCTGCTAGATCTGCAGTGGGAGAGGCCTTAGCCTCGCAGTTTGAGTTGGATTTTTCGTTGATCGCATGCTTGGTATCAAGTGTGATGGGATCGATATGGTTATTGGATAGTGGTGCGTATTTTCACATGACAGGAGATCGAGATCTGTTTCCTGATCTGAATGAGAAAGATCTTGGAGTGCACATCGAGATGGGCGATGATGGTAGATACTGTGCGACCGGTATCGGTACCATTTCCTTTGAGAGGGAGTTTGGTAAACCCTTCGTATTGAAGGAAGTAATGCATGTTCCAGGATTGAAGAAGAATCTTATCTTTGTGGCGATGTTAGAAGACAAGGGATATGATGTTGTTTTCAGTGAGGGAAAGGCTTTCCTGAGCAGTAAGACAACTGAAGAAACCCAGAAGATAGGGGTTCGAGTCAAGAACCTTTATCAATTGCATGTAGATGGATACGCAACAATGGCATGCAAGGCAAAAGGAGTGGTGAGCCGGGATGATAGTGAGCTGTGGCACTAGAGATTGGGCCACCTTCACCATGGCGCCTTGAGGATACTGCAGTAGATTTCTACTGGGCTTCCTAAAGGTACTCTTGCGCAGTCAGATCAGTGCAAGGGGTGTATTTTGGGAAGATTTGTGAAAGCCACCTTTCACGAGAAGGATAGTCACGCCATGACGATCCTTGAGAGAATTCACACAGACGTGTGTGGACCTTTCTCAGTAGCTTCAACAACAAAGCACAATTACTATGTACTTTTTGTTGATGATTTCTCCCGAAAGTGTTGGATCTTCTTCATGAAGAAGAAGAGTGAGACATACTCAAAGTTTTGTGAGTTCAAAGCACTGGTCGAGAAGGAATCGGGGAAGAAGGTGAAGGCTCTTAGGAGCGACAATGGTGGTGAATTCATCTTTGGCGAGTTCAAGGACTTCTGCAGTGCAGAAGGGATTTGGAGAGAGTTCATAGCTCCCCATAACCCACAACAGAACGAGGTTGCTGAGTAGAAGAATAGAATGATCGTGGGTACTGCACAGGAGATGTTGCATGATCAGGGCCTACCCTTTCACTTGTGGGCGGAGGCATGCAATACTGCAGTATATGTGCAGAATCGTTGTCCTCACAAGATACTTGGCATGAGTACACTCGAGGAGGCTTATTCTGGTAAGAGGCTTGATATTTCCCATTTGAGGATTTTTGGTTCTCCTATTTACATGCATGTGACGAAGGATGCCAGGAAGAAGCTGGAGCTGACCGCAGAGGTTGGGATATTTGTGGGGTACACTGATACGGCCCACAACTATCATGTGTATTTTCCAGATAGTCGCAAGACTGTTGTGCGATGGGATATAAAATTTCAGGAGGAGAAAGCCATGAAGTGTTCGCTTGAGAGGGAGCCACACTTGCATGCAGATGAGGAGCTATTAGTTCCTAAATATGAGCTTCGGGATGTGGATCAACCACAAGATGAAGTTCATGGAGTGGAAGAGACCACTCATGCAGCGCCAACCATCAGAGGGCGAAAGCACACTACAGAAGTTGAGCGACTGGCTCACGATGCAGAGAAGGTTGTAGGACCACCTACAACACAACGTAGACAGAGACAGTCACTTGATCGATGCACTAGATACATGGCTATTGTGAGAAAATGTGTCGTGACTGAGTCATCCTCTTTCGAGGAAGCTGTGGAGGATCTCGCATGGGTAGATGCCATGGTGGAAGAGTATGATTCGATTGTCAAAAACAGTGCATGGGAGATTGTCCCAAGACCGGAGGGGAAATTAGTGGTGGATTCGATATGGATCTACAAAGTGATGCAGATGGGGTGGCACATCCATCAGATTGATGTGAAGACTGCGTTCCTTCCTGGCGGTTGGAGGAAGAAGGATGCTACTTCATCGGAGGTAGTGGATGACACTGTTTATCGACAGTTGGTGGAGTCGCATGTGTGCAGGCTCAAGAGAGGCACATCGAGATATGGATATTGGTACAGACAGGAGGATGAGGTGAAGCTATGTGGCTTCATGGATGACATCAGGTACCATCATATCAGAGATTGTGTGCAACAAAGAATCATGTTACTTTCATATATTCCCACGGAGGATCAGGATGTTGATATCTTGACGAAAGCGCTCACCGGGAGCAAATTCGAATAACATAGAGGCAGGATAGGGGTTGTAGATAATCCATATCTTGTTGAGAGGGAGTGCTGAAAATGCAACAAGATGATGGAGCTTAGTGAAAAGAAGTCGCCTTCACTAAGTGGGCCTGCAGGCTATTTTTGGCGCAAAGTCTATTTTTAGACTATGTCTATTTTTAGACATATGGATCATGGTCTATGAGTTGCAGGATGCTATTTATGGATGATTGGTCATGTTGGTAAAATATATGGACCTCTATTTTTAAACATATGGGCAGAGTCTATTTTTAGTCTGCCAGGCTAAAAATAGAACAGTCGAATATTATTAGGTCTTAATAATATTTGGACTATAAACATTATCTTATTCCCTTGGAGTACTTTAGTTCGAGCTACAGACATGGCACATGAAACTGCAAAAGGAAACACACTTTTCTTGTGGGTTAACTTGAGCTATTGCATGGAGGACTTCAGTTAGGACTTCAGTGATTGAGTTTTGTGGAGTTAGATCAGGAGTTGATGGAGTTGTGTTCAGTTTGACTTAGTTGAACTAGTTGTATTTAGTTTAACTAACAAATACACTAGTGATGAGTGATGTGAATTAGTTATTAATTAATTCACTAATTATTAACTCATGAATCAACTGATGAATACATCAGTTAATTCAGTGTATGGACAGTTTAGTGGAGACAAGTGTTAGAGATGAGTGAAAGGGCAAGATAGCTGTCAGTTGTGACTATAGTTGTGCATGTGATTTGCACAATCAGTGGGATTGAGTTGCCAATGAGGATTGCGTAGTGTTACACAAGGGAAATACGAGTTTGGTTAAGCTATTCTCATCTATTCTCATGCATGATTGCACAATGGAGGTAGGCAAACAACGGAGGAGATTTGAGGCAGTGACTTGATTCAGATCTGAGCTAGTTTGTGTGTAACAGGTGGAGATAGTGCTGAGTACTTGTGAGGAGTATTGTACTATGTATTGTTACATGTTCTCAATCAATATAATATACAGATAGTTGGGGGTTTTCAGCTGTATGCTTTCCCCGGTACATACTGTGTTGATATGTGTGATTGATGTTTCAATGTGTGCATGTGATTGTTTCTTAATTCCGCTAAATTGATGATCAACGTAGAGGAGGTTATGTATTATGCATGATTTCGCAAATAGTGTATAATCAGGATAATCTCTATGAATAAGTGTCATATTATTCAAAATTTCTACAAAATGAGTATGTGGTTCAAGTGATACAATTACTTCCATATTCTTTTGAATTACTTCACCATCCAATTGAGTAGCATTGAAATGTTCATAATCACCTAATGGATGACATTTTTCTCAATAAAGGATCAACATCCTCACTAAATGTTTTTTTCTTCCTCACCATGTATATCAAAATCTTAGTTTCAAGCCATATCATTCATCATAACATCATAACTTAGTGGCTAGATTCTAATTCACCTAACTACAACCTTGATAATGGAGGGTTTAAGAGTCCTTTAAATAGTTGTACATATAATCTTTGCCAAACATTTTTACATATATCCTTTAGTTCTTCTCCGTCTGTGGTGCCCTCATAGCTCTAAAGTAATTCTTAAAAATTATAGTCACAATCACACATACAGGTTGAAACCTTTAAGACCCCCACCCACCCTCTTGTAACTTCCAAATTGAGTGACAAGTGTTACTTAGTCCAAACCCAACTTCCAAGGTCTCATTATGGAAATGGGGTTACAAAATTCCCCATTTATTAACTTTTAAAAAACTTAAATAAATACCACAATCATGTTCTGCGTGTTGAGAGCTTTCCAATGGTAACTTTTACTTCATTCTGACTCTCAGATCAAAACTTATGATTGTTTAAAGATTCTACCAATAACTCTTTGCAACATTAGCGGGCATTGCCACGTGGTTCCCACATGACAGACATCCACCACAACTTGGTTGGAGATCTACCACATGGTAACCATTTGGGTGCCACATGGTAATGTTTGATGACATGGAAAAGAGTTATTGGTTGAATATTTAAACGATCATAACTTTTGTATAGGTGTTGGATTGAAGTAAAAGTTATATTGTCGGAAAGCTCTTGATGAGCTAAAAGGGATGGTGTTGTTTGTTCTAAGTTTTAAAAAAGTTGAGAAATTAGGAATTTTGTAAACCCATTTCCATAGTGATGCTTTAAAAGTTGGGTTAGGACTAAGTGGCACCTCTCACTTAGCTTAGAAGTTACAAGCTGGTGGGTGGGGATTTTTCATAATGGTATCAGAGCATAAGGTTCAACACTGGACCTCTGAAGATGAGTTAGGGTGTCTATCATGGTGTGATAGGGTGTTAGGACCTTTTATAAAGCATGCTACTCATATTAGCTGGAAATGTGATGCTTGATATATATGTGTGTGTGTGTGTGTGTGTGTGTGAAAATGGGGGCACTGCTATTAATCCGTGTTGTTGATTTTCCCTGCCGCACAGAAGTCATCGATCCACTAGAGGGGGCATATGTATACATGTATGGATAAGTTCATGTTGTATAAATTGTCAGGAGTACGTAGAGGGCCCGATATATATATATATATATATATATATATATATATATATATATATATATATATATATATTATATATATATATATATATATATTATATATATATATATATATAATATATATATATATATATAATATATATATTCCCAAGGAAAATCGTAACTTTTATTAATGGATTGAAAATTACATGTTGTAGATGCTTATGAGAAGCATATGCAAAATTGGTGGCCTTGTCACATTATTGCTATGACTGTCTATTACATTAACTGTAACATATATACTGATAATAAATACAATATATAACATGTTTGGAAAAATACAAAAATTGACGACTGCTGAAAAGATCTGTCAAAGAAGTGTCATCAAACGATCAGGGTAGATTTTCCCCCGGAAGCTGCTGATCATCGATGGAAGTATTGGTAGAATTCATGTCTGGCTTGCTCATGAATCAACTAATGACCCCGTGGATGGAACACGACCTCCTTGGATATATGATCGGAAAGATGGTTCCTTTCCCTATAAATATGTTGTCAAAAAATTGAGTCAAACTAAGATTTCAATAATAATACATCATCCAAAAGGTTCATGAGTGTGTGCCCGTGACAAACAAATTGCTGATTGAACCAATTAATGACAAGTTTTGAATCGCCAAATATCCTAAGATGTATGCAACCTTTCTCTAAGTGTACACACACACATGTCATTATATCACTGCACGATAACACGTATATGTGAGTGGTACATGACTTGTTGGTGAAAGATATGTAGTGAATGCATGGATGTTTCCATTCCTTGGTAATTGTAGGGTTGCCTATATGGCTAAGTGATTGTGGTATACTAGCATTTCTAGTTGAATTACGTACTTTTATATACTTGGAACAAGATATACGAATGTTCATATGATTTGTGAAAGCCCCATAAGCTCGACCCAGTCAATTGTGAGGTATACACACACACACACACACACACACACACACACATATATATATATATATATATATTTTCCCCAAGAAAAAATCGTAACTTTCATTAATGGATTGAAAATTACATGTTGTAGATGCTTCTGAGAAGCATATGCAAAATTGGTGGCCTTGCCACAGTACTGATATCTCTGTTGGTTACATTAACTGTAACTATAATATACTGATAATAAATACAATATATAACATGTCTGGAAAAATACAAAAACTAACGACTGTTGAAAAGATCTATAAAAGAAGTGTCATCAAAAGATCAGGGCAGATTTTCCCCCAGAAGCTGTTGATCATCAAATGGTTGATGAAAGTATTGGTAGAATTCATGTCCGGCCTGCTCATGAATCAACCAATGATCCCATGGATGGAGCACGACCTCCTTGGATAGATGATTGGAAAGTTGGTTCTTTTCCCTGTAAATATGTTGACAAGAAATTGAGTTAAACTGAGATTTCAATATATCTATATATATATAATACACACACACACACATGTCATTGCATCATTGCACGATAACACATATATGTGAGTGGTCCATGAATTGTTGGTGCAAGATATGCAGGGAATGCATGGATGCTGCCATTCCTTGGTAATTGTAGGGTTGCCTATATGGTTGAGTGATTGTGGTATACTAGAGCTGCTAGTTGAATTGTGTGCTTTTATATACTTGGAACAAGATGTGCGAATGTTCATATGATTTGTGAAAGCCCCATATTTCTTGCAATAGTGTAGCTTAAGCTCGACCCAGTCAATTATGAGGTATATATATATATACTGGCTGGGGTGTGGAAATCCCATGGTCCTTGTGTAATGTGGCAAAGAGCCTCGATGGATTGGAGGCTGGATGATTTGTTAAATTGATCATTTGCTATCATTTTATTTATGATTGCTTGCCATTGATGGCTATGTGTTGATTGCAGAATTTTTTTTTCGTTGGAAAAAAATCGTACTTCCATTCATAAGTGTGAAAGAAAATACATTTTGTATATAAACACTTAAAGTGTGCATTCACTAGGATACTTCCCAGATCTTGTAGTGGGATTTTCAAAGTCAAAAGCAAAAATAGAGAACAATTGTCATGTCATAATATGGACTTACAATTCTATACATCAGTCAAAAATATAATTTTTTCTATAGTGCTATTAGACAACAACCTCTACTAACAATGACATAAATATTTGTGCAATACATACAAAAATTTATGTTATAGAGCCTCCAAAATATACAAAAATATTGATGCATAAAACCTTTAATTAAACATGATCTGTAGGAAGGATATCATCGATGTAAGGATTGTCAAAGAACTGATAATGATCTGCTCCAACAATTTTAGTAACATGCCATAACCCCCGATCCATATGCAAACCCTACTTGGAAATCCGGTTAGCAGCCCCATTATTTTCCCTGTAAACATGCATACATGTGAAGGAACTAAAAATATGCTCCAATCTTAAAATATCCTCCAAAATATGAACAAGGGATATGTTCCGACATTATTGAGTCTCATTGACCCAATTCATCACCGATAAAGAATCGCCAAAGAGTTGAAGTTGTTCACACTCTTTTTCTTGAGAAAAAGCAATAAGGGATATGCACGCTAATAACTCTTCCTAGTTATTTGTACCACTACCCAAGCCTATATTGACATGAAAGGAATGATACTATGATAAATGGAGAACAACCTCCCCCCACCCACAAAGGGAATCCTCCCCCTAAGAAACCCTATTGAAAAAACCCCAAGGGATATTGACATCCAAATTTTCACTTACACATTTCTTCCACCAACAGACACCTTTGACTAGGGGTAGTGAGAAACAATAGCTAGACCCTCTAATCCAGGTCCAGGTGTGACAAAGGACCCTTCCAAGACCTTTTACTTTCATGATGTGTTAAATTGCATTTTTAAAAGAACATCAATGGATACATTTGCATGTTGTAAAGAAGAGGAACATGACAATCATTAACACATGAAAACATAAGCCGTTGATAACAGAGTTTGTACAGGAGGGACTACATCTCTGGGCCCTAGTGTCAATATGGTGTAGGCCGCTGCATTAAGTGCTATCAATAGTGATGATGTACATAAGAGGCGATGTCACTATCATACAAGGAAAATGCCCTCATGCAGGAGTGGCTCCAAGAGATGTTCTGCTACAAGAACTCTCAGTAAAAAGGACTCCTATCAGTATGACACAAAATCATGCATGATGATAATGAACATCCCACCAACATGGCATAAAAGGGATTTCAATTCAATCATACATGACGACATGTGAGTATCCCACCAACATACAACAAAGGATCTCAAATAAAACATGAAGAATCATGACAACAAGTACATCCCACAAATGATTCCACATCACATCAAGCAGGAATCATGAAAACAAGTAAGAAGCAAGATCCCACATCAAACATCAAATAGGGATCTGTGCAACATGATGCATAACAAAAATAAGTACATGAACATACTGCATATACCTCACATCCAGGCCATCTATAGAAAAGGATGTCCAACTGTTGAAACTGGACGTACCATCAATTTCGTGGTGTCGAATCTCATGGAATGACTACTCGCACATCAAATGCTGACACCTGCACTCCACTTAGAAAAGTGGCCACGAAATGAAATGAGAAAATGGAAAATCTGAACACACCATTAGATTTTTGGCGTCAAATAGTGCAAAATTGACTGTCAAATTTCTGAATTCTGAGAAAATGAAAATTTGGGGCTTAAGGAATCTTTTAGATTCCCCTTAAATTCCTCAAAGATTCCCTCCTCCAGGTCCTCTGCAAATCTGTTGCTCAGATTAGGAAACTGACTCCGCCATCGGGTTTGTGTCATTGAGAGCTATAAGATTGACATAAAATTTGTCTAATTTGGACACTGCAAAAATTTCACCGTCCTGAGAATTTCGCTCAGTCATGGTTCCACTTGCAAATAAATTAATTAAAAATTCACCTCGATTTCTGTGTCTGCTTCTACTCCTCCATGCTTGGGTGCACTGTCAAAATGAAGGTTTATATAAGTTTATGGGTGAAGTAATCAAATAATTCGTTTAGGTGGATCCGAATTATAAGGAGGAGGTCGGGTGGTCAAATCCCAACCCCTCCATATTTAAGTGCATTTTAGTTTTGAAAAACTACGCACATATTTTCGGTTGGGGGGTTGGGTCCGCATTAGGCAGCCTGCCCCATAACCACTGCCGGTCACCATTGAATATGGTACGGGGTTGTTTGAACTTAAATGAAGGCATTAAAGTTTGTTGGAGCACTGTATTAAGGTGTTGGTACGTTGGTTTATGCGTGACACATGGGGCCACCCGGTGGGGCTCGCCGCGCTCACCTTTAACGATGATGTTATTTATGGAGAGACATGGGGTGGTGGGGGTGGTGGCTTACCACCTCCCTTTATATATATATATTTTGTTTTATATACATAAAGTGATTTTGGAAATTCTCAACATTGACCGAAGGAGTCTTTTTAACAAGGCGACAATTTTTCCCGGAATCCGGCCGGAGTTGGTCGGATTCCGTTTGTCGGAAAATTTACAAATTGTGTCTTCATTAAGCTTGCCCAGTCAGCAAAGGTCAACCAAAACTTTGACTACCTCTATCTTCCTCATGCGGACTCGGACTGATGAACCATTCTCACCACCACGATCATGACAACGAGATATTTAACATGAACCTGGTTCGAGCATAATCCAAACACTTTGATTTTTGAGCTTCCATAAGCCCTCTTTGTCCTATATGTGTCTCTGGAACCACTTGGATCAATCCTCCCCGTTGAGGAGCTTTTGGTCCTCCAAAAGCATGAAAAATAATCTACAACTTCTTTGTACCTTGTCTGCATCACAAGTGTCCTGAAAGGCCTCACTTCCATCTCCTTCACCTTTGTTCTTCAGAGCCTTAAGCGGTGAGCCGACACCTGCAACCTCTAGTACATTGTTTTGCAAATTACATGCTGAATTTACGTGACCAAATAATGACCCAAGCATCCCATACTTGCTACGAGTTTATAACACATACTCGGTGGTCAAGTTTACATCAAGATGGACACAATACCCTAGCTATGAAAACAAGGCCAACATATCATTGTTTCTCCAACAAGTGATGGAAAATACATCATCACTGCAACACAAGATTTACAACAATAAGGCCAAACACTATTGTTTCTTCTACAAGTGATGCAAACACCACATCACTTTCATAGTTTATCATGCAACTCAAAATAAGACCAGACATCATTGTTGCTGAACAAGTGATGCAAAACACGTCATCACTTTTACATTTTAAAATGCAACAAATGATTTACAAAAGCACGACCATGAAATGATAACATATCTAGAAACCATTTTTCACTTATCGCTGTGAATGGGTCATCCCCTTGTGGTGGTTTTGCTTGTCGAACAAAAGTTTCACCTAGTTCATGCATCCACACTTTGTCTTTAAGGCGTTGCTTTGGATGGAGCCTCCAACATGTGGCTCTTTGATGGCCACTTCTATCGCAATGACTATAATACATCTTCTTCCTCTAGATCTGCTTAACATGTTTCTTTACCTACTATTAAGAGGGTCTTTCATACCTCTTCCTTTGGTGTGCTGCTATTCTTTTCCAACACTTAGAAAATGTATGGTTATTTAATCCACAAAAGGTACATGTTTTTCGATGCCATGTTTTACGTTCATCTTTAACAACATGATTATAATCGAAATGAACATTCGAAGATCGAAACTAGTTATACCTTTCCTTTCCGTCTATGGTGTCATTATGGTGATAAGAGATTGCCTCAGCTCTCTCCCTGCATTGGGCACTGCCATGGGATGATGGGGATGTGTTCCCATCATTCTCTTTCCTCGATGATTTCAACGATGTCTTGGAAGCATCTGACACCTTCAAGCATTCTCCCTCAGTGTATCTCAAGCTTGCAAATTGAGGTCTCTGAACAACCTCCAATGGTTGAGTTATGCCTTTGTTATTAACACCAAGTTCTTTTTCCTCCTCGTGCCTTGTCCTAGTAAGGAGCCTCATGTTTGTCCCTGTAATTGGGATCTCCAAATCTCCAACAGAAATCATACTATGTGAAGACTAAACTGAAAGGAAATCAACATCTTTTACCTCCTCTGTTGATCTGGAAAGAATTGATGAGGGATTCTCATCACCTGTTGTTGGTGGTTTGCTAGCTGTCTTGGTGCATTCCCCAACTTCCTTTCTGACATACCCAAGTCCTGTCTAACGAGGTAATTCCTCCACTTTGATGGGGTTGACGATGCCTTGGCCATTAATACCCAAGCCTTTTCCTTCATAACTCATTTTCTCCAATAGTTTGGAGTCAATACCTGTGGTATGATTTTCAAAAATAGTGAAACCATCATTAGGAAGCATACACGAATTTGGAGAACTACTTTTTACCTCACATGGGTCACGCTACAGCTTTTCAAAGGCCCCGTCCTTAGCTTGCAGATGTCGTAGAAAACTATGTTTTTTCTCTTTCTCTTCTTGTAGACGCATCTTCAATTCAATGTTCTCTGTTTGAATATTTTGGTTGTTGTGCTTCAGTTCTTCCAGGGCCTCTTCCGTGGCTCGCAACTGAAGCTGCAATCGCTCATTTTCCTCTGTCTCTTTTTGTAGAGTTTTAGACATTATCTCTACCCTTTGGGAAATTTTGAGCATGGTTTCGTACATCGCTTTTTCATCCTCTGTCGCTTCACATTCCATTGTTCACGCTTGCAATTCACATCCACGCAAAGACCACTCTGATACCACTTGATCCAGGTCCGGGTGTGACAAAGGACCCTTCCAAGACCTTTTACTTTCGTGATGTGTTAAATTGCATTTTTAAAAGAACATCAATGAATACATCTGCATGTTGTAAAGAAGAGGAACATGACAATCATCAGCTCATGAAGACATAAGCCGTTGATAACGGAGTTCGTCCAGGAGGGACTACGTCTCTGGGCCACGGTGTCAAGATGGTGTAGGCTGCTGCATTAAGTGTTGTCAATAATGATGATGTAAATAAGAGGTGATGTCGCTATCATACAAGGAAAATTCCCTCACGTAGGAGTGGCTCCAAGAGATGTTTCGCTACAAGAAATCTCAGTAAAAAAGGACTCCTATTAGTATGACACAAACTCATGCATGATGATAATGAACATCCCACCAACATGGCATAAAAGGGATTTCAATGCAATAATACATGATAAAACATGAGTATCCCATCAACATACAACAAAGGGATCTTAAATAAAACATGACGAATCATGACAATAAGTACATCCCACAAATGATTCTGCATCACATCAAGCAGGAATCATGAAAAGAAGTAAGAAGCAAGATCCCACATCAAACATCAAATAGGGATCTGTGCAACATGATGCATAGCAAAAAGAAGTACATGAACATACTTCATATACCTCACATCCAAACCATCTATAGAAAAGGATGTCCAACTGCTGAAGCTGGCCTTACCATCAATTTTGCGGCGTCGAATCTCATGGAATGACTACTCGCATGTCGAATGCTGACACCTGCACTCCACTTAGAAAAGTGGCCGAAAAATGAAATGAGAAAATGGAAAATATAAACACGCCATAAGATTTGTGGCATCGAATAGTGCAAAATCGACTGTCAAATTTCTGAATTTTGAGAAAATGAAAATATGGGGCTTAAGGAATGTTTTAGATTCCCCCCTAGATTCCTCAAAGATGCCCTCCTTCGAGTCCTCTGCAAATCTGCTGCTCAGATCAGGAAATTTACTGTGTCATTGGGTTCGTGTCACTAAGAGGTGTAAGATCGACATAAAATTTGTCCAATTTGGACACTGCAAAAATTTCACCCTCCTGAGAATTTCGCTCAGTGTTGGTTCCACCTGCAAATAAATTATTAAAAATTTGCCTCGATTTCTGTGTCTGCTCCTGCTCCTCCATGCCTGGACGCACTGTTGAAATGAAGGTTTATATAAGTTTTTGGGTAGAGTAATCAAAGAATTCGTTTAGGTGGATTGGTAAAGGATTCGAATTATAAGGAGGAGGTTAGGTGGTCAAATCCCGACCCCTCCTATTTAAACGCATTTTAGTTTTGAAAAATCGCACACATATTTTTTGTTGGGGGGTTGGGTCCGCATTGGGCGGCCTACCCCATAACCACCGCCGGTCGCCATCGAATATGGTACAGGGTTGTTTGAACTTAAATGAAGGCATTAAAGTTTGTTGGAGCGCCGTATTAAGGTGTTGGTACGTTGGTTTATGTGTGACACATGGGGCTGTCCGGTGGGGGCCGACCATGTGGGTCAGGTGGGTTCAATCCCTGCCGACCTCAGCTTTAACGATGGTGTTATTTATGGAGAGGCATGGGGTGGTGAGAGTGGTGGCCCACCACCTCCCTTTATATATATATTTTTTGTTTTATATACATAAAGTGATTTTGGAAATTCTCAACATTGACCGAAGGAATCTTTTTAACAAGGCAACAATTTCACCTAGAATCCAGTTGGAGTTGGCTAGATTTCATCCGCCAGAAAAGTTCTAAATTGTGTCTTTATTAAGCCTGCCTAGTCAGCAAAAGTCAACCAAAACTTTGACTGCCTCTATCTTCCTCATCCAGACTTAGATTGAAGAACCGTTCACATCATCACGATCACAACAACGAGATATTTAACATGAACCTGGGTTGAGCATAATCCAAACAATTTTATTTTTGAGCTTCCATAAGCCCTCTTTGTCCTGTGTGTGTCTCTGGAGCCACCTGGATCATCCTCAACAATAATATTTTTCAGATAAGATGATTTGTCATTAAATATTTCCTTATTTCTGGACAACCAAGTTCCCCAACATATAATGAGGGGAAGGGTCTAAAGTGTTTAGTGGCACTATTCTCCACCTAAGCTTTCCAAATCTCTTCAAATAAGATACCCTCCCATTTGAAATCCTGACCAAGTAGTGTATTGCAAGCCGACAAGACTTATTTTTTGAAGGAGAAGTGTACAAATAGGTGATCAATGGTCTCCTCATTACTTTTACACAAGGCACACCATCCAAGACCAATCTTATGTCTTTGGTGCATTACATCCCATGTAGGAATGTTTTTCTCAATGATAAACCAAACTAGTAAAAACGACTTTGGTGGGAATTTTGATTTCTAGAGTACTCTCCACCACAAGATAATCTCTACATTTTACGCAAGCACATTTAAATGAATATAACCCAACTTAGGTGTATATATGCCATGCAGAGCAAGTTCACAGACCAACGCATCCTCTATCTCAACTAATATAATGTGAGCTAAAAGCAAAGCATCCAAGTATCTTGACCATTCCTCCATAAAAGCCTCCTAAAGATTTAAATCTACAACTATCAACCATCCTTGATGCCAAAGGGTAGTCAAAGAAGGATTATTAATATGAGAAAATCTTGAATATTCTTGATCTCTCAATGAATCAATGAGTGCTGGTGATAGCCTATGCCTATCACCACTCCCTAACCAAGGATCCGCGCCCAACCTAACCATGTGTCCATTGCAGTGGTATGATCCGGATTGTCCACAGTCTTTTGTTCATTAAATTAATTAAATTAAATTAATTAATTATATTAATTATTCAAAATAATTAATTATATTAATTATTTAATTTAATTATA
>APFE031436276.1:109308-128836 GCA_000404065.3 Pinus taeda
ATATTAATTAGTTAAATAAACTAAAATAATCAATGATTAGATAAATTGAAATAATAATTAAATAATTAATTAAATTTCAAGTGTCGGCCCTTATAAAAATTAGGGTTCTTGGTGTATTTATATCAAGGTTCATGTCTTCTTCTCTCAACAATCTTTCATTCATTTTCTATCTTTCTGATTTGTCCTGATGATGGACCCCCTTTGGGGGTTTGAAACGTCGACTCAATGAACAAAAGACTGTGGACAATCCGGATCATACCACTGCAAAAAACTTCCACAGAAGCGTGAAATCTAACATGTGTCCATTCTTGATCTTCCATGCAAGTCTAGAAATAATCATACTAAATGAATTTAGAACAACCCTCCATACCACTAAAATATTTTGTCTCAATTTGTCTTGAAGTGGCACCTAGTCTTCTAGGGAATATGGGGTAATATACTTATGGTAGACCAAAATCGTCCAAAGGTTATGAGTAGAGAGGATCCACCACCTACACTTTGTTGCAAGGGATTTTAAAAACATAAAAATATTTTTTATCCTCCACTCACCCAACAACTTTGTCACAATAGGACGATTCCACTTAACCAAGGAAGTACAAAATGATATTGGGATCCTTCCAACAAAAACTTGAAATAGATCCTCCTAGATTTCTTCAGAGCACCCTTTGGAGTCCAAGCTAGAGACATCCAGTAAATCAGAATGGCATCAAGAATTGATTTTACTAGGACTAACCTGCTTCCTTTGGAAAGCCACATGAAACTTCAACAAGTGAGTCTTTTCTCTAACTTAGCTATCAACCACATCCAGTCTTATTTTTTGTAACAATTTGGTTTCAAATGGACACCCATATACTCTAGGCCATATTCTAATTCAAATAACACAAATGGACAGACATATCTAATATAAATAATCTCATTCTCTTCCAAATTATGAAAATATATGGTATATTTTCATTCATTGATGACCACACCTATAACTTTCTCAAACAAGAATAGAATCTCATGCAATTTTTGGATATATCTAGCTTATCCATTGCAAAGATAAGTATATCGCCAACAAAAAGTAGATGAGTAATTGCTAGAGCATGAGCTACAACCACACCTTTAAACTCACCTCTTCACTTTTACTCCTCTAGCATGTAGCTAAAGCCTTCAACAACAAGCAGAAAAAGAAGTGGGGGCAAAGGGAAACCTTGTCACAAACCTCTTTGTGCATGGAAGAAAGACGAACCATAACCATTTATAAAAAAAAACAAAAGAAACAAACATCAAACAACTGATGATCCAATAGATAAACGGGGCCTCAAAACCCACATGAGTAAGGAGTTTGATGAAAATCAAATTAACACAATGATATGCCTTTGAAATATCTATCTTGAATACAACACCTTTATCCTTGTAAATTTTTAGACTATGCAACCTTTCTTGAGCTACTCCAATGGTTTCATGGAGATGTCTCTCCTCAAGAAAACCAAATTGCTCCTTTGAAATAGTCTTTGAAAGTATAGTCTTAATCCTTCTAGTAATCACCTTTGAGATGATATTATATACAAAGTTGCAAAGGGAGATACTCCTAAAGTCTTGAAAAGACATAGGGTTGTCCACCTTAGGGATAAGGACTATAAAAGTAGAATTGAAGGTTGTTAAAAGCCTTCCTTCCCTTCTAGATTTATATACAAATTTTAACAAATATTTACTGATAGGGTAAAAAAACATTGAGAAGAACTTGATAGCTCATCCATGAGGCCTCAAGCTCTTGTATTTTAGAAAAGTGGAAAGAACTACCATTAATTCATCCTTGGATACCTCCTCCATTAGTGATTTCTTTTCTTCTTCTTCAAAAATCTTGAAAAAAACTGAGCTACTCTTATTGCTTCTGCAATAGTGACGCCCTTAGATTCCTTGAAGATGTTTTGAAAATGGGCCTTACCCAGGGAAGTGAGGAATTCAAAATTTGTGACCTTGCATCCTACAAGATCCTCCATATGACAAATAGTGTTGGTAAGTTTTCGACATTTTACATAGGCATGAAAAAACTTGGTGTTCGTCCCCACAGTCCAACCAAATTGCCCTACTTTTAAGGTGCAAATATGATTCCATTTTGGCAAGAATCTCCTTTCTTCTTGATTCAATTTTTTTGCTATTCCTCCCTAGATTATTGTGAGAAATAATCCTCAACTTTGGATTCTGAAAAAAATCAATTTTTTGTTCAACTTCCACCAGCTCTTCCTCCTTTTTATGAGTAGATACCTCCCAATCCTTTGTCAAATGCTTAATATGTTTTAAATTGGACTCAAATTGGTTGGTCGCAGATAAGCCAAATGTAGCATCAAAGAATCCAATTGTCTTTAACCAATAGAAGGAAACTCTCATCATTTATCTAATTAGAGTTCATCTTAAATGCACTAGTGGGCTTATGGTTTTGTCCTTTTAATTCTAACAGGATTGGAGAGTGCTCTAGTTCACCTCTAGATCCCACCCATTAACAAAGAAGAGGAAACCTGAGCACCATGGATTCTACCATAAGAAACCTATCAAGCCTTTTTTCCACATGGCCCTCCCCCACATGAAGGTTCCTCCATGTGGCTTTTAACTGGATCAAACAATGTAAATCAAGTGTTTAGAGGAAATATGGTGAGAAAAATAGTTTTTGAGGGTATTAATTCTAGCATGGGGTTCCTAGGATTCCACAACACCTAGAGAGAAATTCAAATCACCATTGGTTATTAAATTATCATCACACAGAAAAGACTTTCCAGAGAAATCATTCTAGAAATAAATTCGATCCTCATTTGGTCTGTAAAGGTTGATGAAAGTAAAGATGTTGTCCAATTCCACTAAAAATCCAACCATACCTAGGCATGAGGGGATATTCCATGTATTATGAACATGAATCTTTCGAGAGTCTCATCCTAAGGCCAATCCACTTGATCCACCACAAACATCGAGAGAAATAAATTTCCAACAAGATAGAATATATTCTAAGATTTTTTTAATGTTGTTACCCTCCCTAAGAGTTTCTTGAAGACAAATAACATCAAGTTGCTCTACTTGAAGCAATATCCCAAAAGCAAGTTTTTTTGGGATTACTTGCCAACCTTGTAGGATTGAAATAAACGAATTTCATTTAGACACCCTGTGGTGGGATATAAATTCTCTAAGAACCCCATCTATGGAAGTTTTTCTATCCACAACCATATCCTCATAGGATTTATCTTTTTTTCCAGAGAAATATGTGATTTTCACCCCCCTACACTTTACAGAATGGTCGGATACAAAAAACTGACCAAGGCCACCTTGGAGGTCATCAGACACCAAGAGGACTAGTCTCAACCACAAATTATATAGGATATCCCCCTCTTCCAAGGTTGTAGAGCACCCTGAAGAGATAAACACTGTCAATGAGGAGTAATCCAACAACTCAAACGAGATAGGGCAAGAGGCATTCACATGGGAAAGGGAAGTGAATAACTCTTGATAGACCACAATATCCATTCCAAAAGTAGATTTACCCCAATCTTTTCCCTATATTAGAAAAGAAACTAACAAGTAAAGTGATAGGGGGAATGGAAACAAAATTACCAGGGATCAAAGAGTCAATCTTGTTATGTGGGATTTATGACGACGTACATAAATATCTCCCCTAGGTTTGGTGGACCGACCTAAAACAACAGAAAGACAAAGGATCCAATGTTGTCCTTAAAGTAAGTAGATGAAGGGATGGAACCTACTTGGAATATTTCATATGTTTCGCTCCCTATTTGGCTTGAATGCTCCAATTTTAGATCCAATTACCAAAATTAGAACCTGCACAATTAGACAACACAAGACAAGAAACTACAAGATCTATGTAGCATCATCTATGTACTTAATTCAATAGATCAACATGGTATTGAAATACATGAAATAATGACATCACATATAGGAAAACAAAGAACTCTTTGTATTGATATAAATGGAGTGAGTTACAATCATAGATAGGTTTTGATCTTGTAGAAGAGCTCCTCCAAGTTGTTGACTTGTCCTTCCTTTGTCATAAAGTGCACCTCCAATCACCCTAAATGCATGAAAAGATCACTTTCAAAATAACAACATAAGGGTAGAATAACTCTCCAAAATCCAACCTCTTGCATATGGAAGGCTGTAAATACATAGAGGAGTGGGGTAAGTTGGGAGTTCTTATCCTTTTACCAATCTTGGAATTGAGATCCACTCTTGATGGGAGGATGAAATCTAAGGATAAGGGATGGAAAATCCAAGGTAGGATAGGATAGGGTCCAGATGCTTTATCTAAGGTAAATGGTTACAACAGATCTTGGAAGCTTCTAGAAATGGAGGCTTCTGGATTCTCTCTCTTTTTCTTGAATTTATAGAACCAATGAAAGTGCAAAGGGGAGAAACCTATAGGTGATCAACGCAGGCCATAGTGAAGCAACCTATAGGTGAATTCTATCTAGCAAGACATTAAGGTGTATTGGTCCTAAAACTAGCTTAGATGGTGCAGTTTAGGGTAGAAACTTTGGGGAATTAGAGAGTCATGCATAGGGCCTTGTGAAATGATGATGTAAAGGTGGAATAATATGTTGATTGATCCCATTATGAGGCCTATTGGTCGGATGTGACAAAATTACCTATAACAGAGTGCCCCCTAAAGCATAAAGTTAGAGATGATGACTGATGACTAAAGTGCTTTATCTTGTGAGAAGTCATGATCAAGAACCACTAGCGAGATTGTCCCCTGTTACAATACATTTACATCATGACATCCTCTTGCTGAGGGAGGCATACCCATACTCAGCACATAAACTAACATTACATGTATAATGATCAAAAGACATGTTCACTGGTGACTAATGGTGGATCCATGACTGGATCACTGTTAGTATGATCATAGCCATCATACATAGTGATCTTGTATAATCCTAAAATCGCATCCCAGATGGTGGAAACTAGATCAAGGGTCCTCTATCTCGTTCACATGACCAACCAATGTATGAGTCTAACCATGTGAATTAATGAGATGAATTTGAACATGGTAGACACCATTTGATTACCAGCCGATGATGTAAGTCATTAAAAAATGTGAGAGAAACAACCAATGCTGTTAATGGCTCTCAAGGTACTCAAGTACAATCAGTATGGTGTGAATAATTGAGTTGATGTCGAACACCATATATAATCTTCTGGTTGAAGGCCATTGATGTAAACCTGTCATGAGAGTGAGGACACTTTCCATTGATGTATGAAAGTACCAAGGTACCAATGGGTGTTTCTAAGTCAACTTCCTGGATAATGTGCTGATGTCGATAGGAAGTGACCCATTGCAGGAGGGCCTTGATGTATCCCCCATCAATGACATGAAATGGGTATGATGATTGAGACAAAATGATGTTGATATGGAACTGGATTAAGAAATGAAAACATGGAATGAAGGCTTAAGAGTATTGCAATGGATATAAACTGAATGACTTCTCTTGAACACACCAACGACACTTAATGGAGTTGGCAGCATTGACCCAAAACCAAAATGGAGGCTCTATGAAGGTATGATGAACCGAAAGAAAAGAAGATTATGCAACCCAACAACAACATGGATGAAGTGGAAGAGTGTCGTTTTCAAGAGTGAATCGCTTCCATTAAAAAATGGAGTACCCTAGTTTCCCAGTTTCCCCAACCATACTAGTCAGTACCTATTTATTTTTTAACAAGCTTGAGGAGGATAAGATATGCTTGATTTGTAAGTCCATCATTTGGATGAATCCCTCTGAGTATATTTAACGAACATTGAGAAGGAGTGGTTCAGTCATGTCATGCTCAACAAGTCCATCACTGTTTTATGTTTTAATGAGTCCAACGAAGGTAAAACTCGACATCTTTTTCATGTTTAGAGAGTTTGAAAAAAAGGTGAAAAAGAAAACTCCAAATGTCCCCCTCAATAGATAGTCTCTCAAGTCCAAAAATTTAGAAAATAGGACTTAAGAGAACCTCTTAGCCATGTTCAACTAAGGTATTCCTTTTTCGTTGTTAGTCTATCTCAGTTCGGACAAGGGGTAAACTTATACTAAGCAAACGTCTTTTCATTTACTTTTACGAGTTTGAAAAGACAAGTGCTCAACAATCTTTTCATGTTTTGGGAGTCTGAAAAGAGCTGAAAGAGGACTCCTCCTAGAGGAACAAGTGGTATAAATGGTAGAAATTAGTTCCGGTGATGATGGAACTATTCAAAACACGCAAAGGTTAGAGGATGGCTAATACGATAACTCATCATGGTTGTTCCTCAGGCAAGGGTAAAACAACAAAGTGAAAGCGTATGATTGACCAAGCAGATGGTGATGATGGAATGAAAAAACCAAGGCCCATCTAGAAAAAATAGGCTGATAAAAATGGCAATCATGAGGGATAAAATGGGAATGGTTTCATTTTTACATAATCTTGAAACATGGGAAACTATGCTTGAAATTTGTTTCATTTTTACGGAAGCTTGAAACTTGGGAAGCTATGTTTGAAATAAGTTTTCATGCCCCCAACGTAATGAATCAATTCGAGGTACATGCCCCCCAAGCCTCATTTTAGCCACCCAAGTAGACTATCCTCATAAAAGAACTATCCTCATAAGAGCTTGTTTCATTTTTTAACGAACTTGACACAAGAAAAGAAACTCTGCTCCGAATCTTGTTTCATTTTTTAAGGATCTTGACACAAGAAAATGAACTCTGCTCCAAAATCTTGTTTCATTTTTTAACGAGCTTGACATAAGAAAAATAAATTTGCTCTGATCTTGATCATGACCTTCAAGAGACCATGGCTTCCAAGAGGTTCTCATCATATGGGAGAACAACACTCTGGAAGGGATATATATCAAGGGATTCAATGGAAAGATCAAGCTCCAATCCCCCAGTAAAAAAAGGAGAAAAAGAAAACTCTGGTGAAAATTCCATGTAATAAAAGTTGAAAACAATAACCACAGCTGATGGGACATGTATTCCAAGTTGAATGTTGGGCAGGACATCCTAGTGTGGGTGTTCATTAGTTTAATGGCTGAGGAAATTGGCTAAGGCTAAGGCAAAGAAACTAAAAGGAAAAAAGACATTTTTGGCACATTTATTTATGCAAATAAAGGAAAGTAGCAGATAAGGAAGGTGAAATGTCACATGTTGCATGTGAGGAGGAAATGAAGGAAAATAATGGAAAATGAAGAAAATAGAGGCCTCATTAATAAAAAGGCTTCTGAGGATAAATTGGAAGGCTTCTTAGTCAGTGTTAAACTCTTAGTTAGTGTAAGCTCTTGGCTCAAGCTTTTCCTATGGTTATGCATGGGATCAAGAAAGGAAAATAAGGCAATAAGAAGGAAGGAGCAAGCAAGGAAGAGCAGGATCAAGAAACTACATCATGGTTCTCTATAGGTATCGATTTGCATGTGTATTTTCCTTGCTATATTTGGCATGAATGGTATTGTACATTGTCCTTTTGCTGTTGTGGCATGGGTTTTTCCAGGTGTAATAATGTTTTCAGCCTAGCCTTGCCATTTACGGATAGCCATGGTGTGATGGGGTTATCATGTTTTGGTTGAGCTGGATTGTCATATGGATTCAAAGCTGAGTGGGGTGGACCTCTAAATGATAGAGCATATGGCCTAGTGGTCCTTGAATCGGACTATGGATCACAATAAAGTGATTGGCCTAGTGACCCCTTAGCCAGATTGTGGGTTGTGGTAAATCCATGATTGTGTTGCCTATGTGGGCCTAGGAATCCTTGTCGGTGAATGGCAGGATATACAGTATAGCCAAGAGGTGGTTTGCTCTTTGTTGGGCCTAGTAATCCTTGGTTTTGGGATATTCGGTAAATTCTAGAGAGTGGGTCTTGGTTTAGGGCCTAGTGATTCAGGTTTGGATTGATGTAAAGCATGAGAGACTAGGAGACATGAAAATTCCTCATAGTGTAGGTGGAGAAATTTGGTGGCATCCATGCTTGATTTTCCTAGTGATCGGGTGGAGATCACGATAAATGTTGTTATGATGTATTCATTGTGTTGGCCTAGTGATACGTGATGGATTACGATAAAGCCTCATTTCTATTGATGAGGGTGAGGTGGTTTAGCCTCGGTATGCCCTGGTTGGTTCTTTTGGTTTGAGTCCCACATTCATGCTTGGAATATGGCACGGGGGTGAATGGCTGAAGAGAGATTTGGTTCAACCATTCTATGGTTAGGTGGAACATGGTAGTCCCATCTCTGGTTGGTTTATTGCATTCATTAACGATAAATTCATTCCCTTGATTTTCATGTGTAAATGTATTGATGTATATGCGGATTTTATGGTTGATATGCTTATGATATTTCTATCCATATTATGTTGGTTATATGTATGTTTTATGACAACGACTATGTATGCCTCTCAACATGTTTTTACTTGTAAATCAATGGATAATGTATCTATGGCCTAATAGAGGATAACACAATAACTAACATGAGGGAACAATGGCTCATAGCGATTCTCAGATAAGTATGATATCCCTACACTTAATTCGGTTGTTTACACTTTTAGGTTACATGTTGATGATATGTTTGACGAAAATTCTGTCATGGATAGTAGGGGTCTGGTTAAGGTATTGTTCAACTTATTTGTTTTGCATCATTTTTTCCTTGTACTTTTACTGATTTTAGTCTATCACTCCAATATGGGTAGTGACCTGGGCTCTGGGCCTAAAAAAGTGGCTTAAATCCCGGGGTCGCTGGCACAAAACTGGCAAAACATAGTTAGGTCTTGGTTATAGTTATGCATGAATAGTAGGTCAAACATGCCTTGTGAATTCATGTTATGCAATTTAGGTCATCAGGGTGATATTGGTTGTTATCATGCTAATGTGTTGGCTGAGATAGAGCAAGAGATGCAGATCATCATAATGAGTTTGCATCATTGGACTTTGGGGTAAGAGAAGATCATCATACAAGTATTGTATGTTTAGCATGCAGGTATGTAAATCAAGGATTGTTATATGAATTAGGTTTATATACTTATGTTTATGTACATGTCTTTTGATGTTATGGTTACGTACATGATAGATGCTAGTTGATTAACATAGTCATATGCACATGAGTCAAATAGTCAGGAATGATGGTAACCTATGGTTGTCTGCATTGCTATTGTTGTTTTATATTAGATAACTTGATGATTAGATTATATGTTTTTGATGAGAATAATATATGGCTTATTGTTGTTATATGATATTAACTTTATGATTAGGATTATTTCATTGAGATCTTGATGTTGTAATTTGGATTGGTCATATGCGTGATGGTTATGTTCATTGCATTAAAGATCTTGATGTTATATGTGTTGTTTTAACCTAGGTTGACCTATGCAGATGGTTATGATTGCGATATTCAAGTATGAGCCAACATATTTGTGATATGGTGTTGTACTAATCTAGACTGATCGTACATATGTTATTATTATGCATGAACGACAAATGTTTATGAGCTTATGATGTGAGCATGTTAGTTAGTTACTGTTATGGATATCATGATTAATGTTTGAGTTGATATGTTGTGAAGTTGTATCGTGCTAACCTGGACTGATTGTTTAGACAAGATCACTTCCCCTAAGATAAATCAAGGTATGAGTTTGTTTATGTCGTATATTTGGTACTTGACTATTTGATTATGTTGTCTATTTGATTTATTTAACATGGTATGGTTGCAAGTTGGTTAAATGTTTGATGAATTGCATGATATGAGTATGTGTTCAAATGATATTGTTTTAAGATGGTTGTACTTATACATATGTGTTGAGACAGTTGATATGTACTTGAGTGTAGTAGGTGACAGTTGTAGCGTTGTGTCTAATTACTATGAGTTGACTATGGATTATGACATGATTGTTAGTCTTGGTAAATGTTTATTTCAAATTGATAGATATTATTGTCTCGATATTTGGAACATGTGGTTGACATGTGTGAGTAGTTGTAGGAAACATGATTGGTATTAGTGTGACAAGGTAATAGTTGATGTGTTTATATAACTAAGACTTAAATGTAACAAGGTAAAAAAGTAAAATAAAAGAATTAGGCAAGAATTCCTTGGACTATGTTTGGAAACCCTAATTCCAAATGAATGAGTGCCTTGCACACAAGAAGTATTCTTAACCTTGATTTGTATGAAATTATGTGGATATGTGCTATATTCATGGACATGTATTTCACAGGTATATTAGCTAGTCTCTAGTTACATGTGGATTTGTCAAGGGGATTGGAGTCCCTTGAGAGATGGCATGGACGTGTTCAACTACAAGGAAACATGCTTGGAACAACAAGATGAGGTAACTGGTGTATTGTTATGTTTATTTATGCACTAACAGTTATGTGTTAATGACATCATGATGCAGGGAGTTGCATGACAAGAGAGGTTTCCATGAAATCTTGAAGAACACTCAGGTCGATCTTTCCTTGGGAACCATGGGGATTGATTCATGGTGTCTGTTGTTAGTCTTGTGCTTTTGTTCTTTTATGATTGTTGCGATTGATTTGCGATTTTGATTGTGTAGGGTGCATTGATATGCAACTTTGTTGTGGTGTCATATTGCTTTTGGTTTTCATGGTCTTCTTGTCATTGTTTCCGTTCTTGAATTTTACTGTTTTGAGTCTTGGGAGTTGGTTGCGAAAGAGGAAAGTTAATGGAGCTCATGGAGAGATGTGTGTTATCCAAAAGTAATATAAGACACGGATGAAGCTCAACGCATGAGTAAGTGCAATGGAAGGTAAGACTATGACAATCAGTTGGACTAGCTGGGTCCATTGTGGTAAATGGACAGTGATACAAACACGTGAAAGGTAACTAGAAAAGGAAAAGTAAATGGATTTGAGGTGTCAGATGCCTTGGCTATGTTGGGAACGATTGTTCTTAATGTTGTGCATGAATAAAGGAAGTTCTCTTAAACCTTGACGTTGATATCTAGTAATTGTGTTATGATAATGATTATGTTGATGTTTATATATGTATGCATGTAGGTGTGTATGTATGTCATGTTTGATAGAGTCATCATGGATCATGATTATTAATGCTAACATTTATGTGTATATATATGTATGTATGCATGTCATTTTCTAACATGATTATGATTGTTTATGCTAATGTTTACATATATGTATGTATCTATTTCACTGTCTAATAGGGTTGTCAAGGATCATACTTGCGAAAGAATGATTGCCTATGCAGGAGAATGGTATGACGAGGCTCTTGGTCTTGTGGGAATCAAGTGGGGAGAGTAGTCATGACAATACATAAGGTCAGTATCATGTGGTTATGAGTTGATATTATATGATTATACGATGCCTATGTTATGGACATGTTATACCGAGGGATACATCAACGAAATTAAGGCATTGTGGTCTGCGTCATGCTGGGACAAGAATGGATAAGACACTAGAAGCAAGGTTGCTTGGTAAAGATGGTGTGGTACTATTGTTGTGCACATGTGATGTTATGCGGTGTAGTGTTGTGCGGATATTGCATATGTGGTGATGTGTACAGATGATGTTATGTACATGTTGGATATGTAGTGCTATGTACAGGTGGTATTACGTGCATGTTGTAGATGTGGCGTTATGTACATATGGTGTTGTGTGCATGGTTGTACAAGTGGTGTTGTAAGCATGTGGACTTGTGTACATGTTGTGCAAGTGACGCTGTGTGCAGGTGGTGTAGTGTACATGCCATTCAAGTGGCATTGTGTACATATGGTGTCGCGTACATGTCGTGCATGTGGTATTGTGTACACGTTGTATAGTGGTGTAGTGTACATGTGGCATTATGTAAAGTTGTGAAAATGATGCCATGTACATGTGATACTGTGCACACGTTTTGCAGGAGGTTGCAGTGTACAAGTGGTACTGTGTACATGTGGTACATATGGTATTGGTCTAGATGCATGTATTGCATGGTGTTGTATGATGTGTGTAGCTGTGTATGTGTGATGCACAATATGTGTATGTGCAGATGGTTGAGGAGAAGGCACTAGGTGTTTTTCGGGTGTGGCAACCGATTCAGAGTGCATATTGAATAAGGACAAAGGTAGAAGATAAGAATTAATGAAAGGATAAGTATCAACATTTTATTTTAGTTTTATCATGCATGTGATTTATGATTATGTTATATGATGATTATATGTGATCTATGATTATGGTTCATGATGGTTACATTTGATTTATGATGTTGATCTATGATGGTTGCGTTTTGAGCTAATCATATGTGATATGTTTATGCATGATGTTTTGATCAAACTATTAGTTTGACTTGTTGTGGTAAGAAGCGAACAAAATTGCAAGTTATTGAAGAGCTACCAATGAGGTATGATGTGAATTTGTTTCAATCTGTTTTAAATCTAATGGAAGTTATGTGCTTGGTACAAGAAGCACAAAAATGGCTAGTTGGATGGTCGAAACCGATTGCAAGAATTAGCAGCAGTAGTGAAAGAAATTGGAATATGCAGCAATATGCTAGTAAAGAACTTCAGGAGCAGGGCCATTGCAGAACACTAGTACCCAATAGTGTCCATTGATTTCCATGAGCATGCTATGACCAGTATGATGGTTTTGAGGTAGGCATATACCTTGGTTTGTTGACTTTCTGATGCGAGGAAGCCTTGCCAAGGGATGGATTGCTTGGTATAGGGGATGCTGGGGAACTTGGAAGGTGAGTGACTGCATGGAAGGGGGTGATCGTATTTCCCAAGGTACTGTGTAGCAGAGAAGGGAAGGTTGCGGATATGTATTTTTTGGTCATGAGAATTTCCAGATAGAATCAGATGCAAATTGGGAGTGCGCTCCGGAACAATGAGCAAGTAACTGTTCGCTGAGAGGACAAGTGGCATAAGATTATAGTGTTGGACATTGGATGTAGCTTTGATTGTGGTAGTGGATTCTGAACTTCCTGGGAAGGAGGTGAATCTTGGTACTACTTTTGAGCATGGAGGTGTGATCCTCTAGATTGCCTTGTTGATTGATACAAGCATTGTATCATTTATTTGTTGGTTTAGAAAATGTGCATATGTGTATATGTGGTTATTGTAAATACCATAATGAGTTGTGTTAGAAAGCTCCAATAAACGATATGTTTTTCATGTTTTAGCATATGGTCATTGTAAATACTGCAACGAGCTCTGTTATAAAGCTCCATGGAAAGTATGTTTTGTTTAAGTAGTCTTGTTGGTTATAGGTGTCATTGAACACCAAGGATGGTGTCCCCCAAGGGGGAGGGTTCTATAATAGTTGAGGTGAAAATTCCATGTAATAAAGGTTAAAAACAATAACCCCAATTGATGGGACATGTATTCCAAGCTGAATGTTGGGCAAGACATCCTAGTGTGGGTGTTCATTGGTTTAATGGCTAAGGAAAACGACAAAGGCTAAGACACAAGCATTAAAAGGAAAAGAAGGCATTTTTAGCACATTTATTTATAAAAAGGAAATTAGGAGGAAAAGGAAGGTGGAAAGTCACAGGTTGCATGTGAGGAGGAAAATGAAGGAAAATAATTGGAAATGAAGAAAATAGAGGCCTCATTAATGAAAAGGCTTATGAGGATTAGTTGGAAAGCTTCTTAGTTAGTGTTAAGCTCTTAGTTAGTGTAAGCTCTCAGATCAAGATTTTGTTATGTTTATGCATGGGATCAAGAAAGGCAAAGAATGCAAGAAAAAGGAAGGAGCAAGTAAGGAACAGTAACATCAAGCATCTACTACATGGTTCTCTGCAGGTATGGATTTACATGTGTATTTTCCTTGCTATATTTTTCATGCATGGTATTGCATGTGGTTCTTTTGCTGTTGTGGCATGGGTTTTACCAGGTGTAATAGTGTTTTCAGCCTAGCCTTTCCATTTCCGAATAGCCATGGTGTGATGGGGTTCTCATGTTTTTGTTGAGCTGGATTACTAGATGGATTCAAAGCTGAGTGGGGTGGAACTTTGAACAATAGAGCACATGACCTGGTAAAGCCCGGATTGTGTTGCCTTACTGGGCCTTGGAATCCTTGTCGGTGAATGGCAGGATATACAATAAAGCCAAGATGTGGTTTTCTCTTTGTTGGGCCTAGTAATCCCGGGTTTTGGATATGTGGTAAAGCCTGGAGAGTGGGTCTCGATTTAGGGCCTAATGATCTGGGTTTGGATTGCTGTAAAGCCTGAGTGACTAGGAGACAAGAAAATTTTTCACGGTGTAGGTGGAAAAATCTGGTGGCATCCATGCTTGTTTGACCTAGTGATCGGGTGGAGATCACGGTAAATCCTATTAGGATGTGTTGATTGTGTTGGCCTAGTGATCTAGGATGGATTACAGTAAAGCCTAGTTTCTATTGATGAGGGCGTGGTGGTTTAGCCTCGGTATGTCCTGGTTGGTAATGGGGGTGAATGGCTGAAGAGAGATTTGGCTCAACCATTCTATGGTCGGGTGGAACATGGTAGTCCCATCTCTAGTTGGTTTATTGCATTCATTAATGATAAATTCATTCCCTTAATTTTCATGTGTAAATGTACTGATTATATGCGGATTTTATGGCTGATATGCTTATAATATTTTTGTCCATATTATGCTGGTTATATGTATGTTTTATGACAATGACTATGTATGCCTCTCAACATGTTTTTACTTGTAAATCAATGGATAATGTATTTATGGCCTAATAGAGGATAACACAACAAATGACATGAGGGAACAATGGCTCATAGTGATTCTCAGATAAGTATGAGATCCCTACACTTAATTCTGTTGTTTACACATGTAGGTTACATGTTGTTGATATGTTTGACGAAATGCTTGTCAGGGCTAGTAGGGGTCTAGTTAAGGTTTTGTTCATCTTATTGCTTTTGCATCATTGTATCCCTGTACTTTTACTGATTTTAAGCTATCACTCTGTTGTCACTCACTGCTTTATAAGGTTACCAGTTGCCCAGAGTGCAGAAAAGCAGTGAATTTGAATCCATTTCCCAATCAATAGAATGCTATCAGAGCTTAGTCAAATCCTCTCCATTTCCTAGTGCTTGGAAAGAGCTTTCCAACAATATATAAAAGTCCAAAAATGGACTTCTAAATTAGAAGTTAGAGCAGTTTGAAGTTGGGGGTTCTGTTGCCTTGAAATGAAAGAGAGGAGCACATTGGAGGGCCCCGAGGATAGCAAATCCTGCATTCCCACAATCCCACATATTGGCCTTATCGCATCCTACATTACTGTAATATTGTAGTCCCACAGTCCTGCGATATTGCAATCCCACACCCCGCAGCTCCCACATCCCAAATATCGGCGACCTCGCAGTCCTGTAGTCCCGCTGTACTGCGATCCTGCAGTACCACGATCCTGCAGTCCAACGAGCCTGCAGTCTTGTAGTCCTGCGATGGGCCATACTTAAGAAATTATGAGGGGTGACACATGTCGATAGTGCAAATTGCTAATAATTCGGGCGCTATAGTGTTAAATTACCGGGGAAGGCCTAAATCATTTTAAAAAGGAAATGCCTATGAAAACAGGGTTGGGCAGGCCATTTTCTCTCTCCTCCAGGGGGGCCATGTGGCGACATATGATTGGTCCTTATAGATAACATGGAAGCTAACGTCATTGTTGACATGGTAGTACGGATGCTGGCGTGACAGTATAGGTGGACATGTGTCACTCAGTTTTGATGTTTTCAGGGGCCTTATGGGGCCATTTTTGGGTGACACATGTCACCACTCACCAAGTGACACGTGTCAGTGATGACATCACCCTGGGGATCGATGATCAGCAATCGCACAAAGTGAAAATTTAGTTCCTCCCCGATATCCTCCCCGGTTGTGATTGCGATAAGGAAAAGGCCCCCGGATGCGATAATTTATTGATGTGTATTATATAAGGGTTTCGCGTCTAGGATATCGATCGATGCAGTTTAAAGAGTGAATGAAGGGTCCTAGAGTTATAAAGGAAAAAGGCCCTCAGACAGGTTTCCATAGGCATTAGTGCCTGATGGCTAAGCGCTCGATTAAGCCATCGATCACATGAAAGAAGAAGTACAAAGGGGCAGAAAGCATGAAATGCTAAGGGACAAATCAGAAAGCAGTCGAAACTCACTTGTTTCGTGTGTTTCCGTAATAAAAGCCACACCCCAAATACTACTCTTCTATACTATAATACATATCCCCAGGTAGATCAGGGTGACAATTGCGTTCAACAGGAGGTTTAAGGCTGAAACGACAAAGCCGGCCCCTAAAGCATCTTTAGCAATAAATCATGGGGGGCGAAGCATTCAAAATAGGTATGGGTGCATTCAAGGAAGGATCAGTCCGCAATAAGCCTTCAGAGTCAACATTGAAAGCATTTAAAAGAAGAATAGACAACGAACGACTTCAACAATAGAAATGCATCACGACAGGGACATTTCTCGACCAGAGGCCCCCATAAGAATAGTAGAGGGACACCTCCTCCTTCCTCTTTCCAACTTCCTTCTCTGTTCATTAATTTCTATAAGATTCCAAGAAATGTAGGAAATCCCTATTGTAATCACAGTTTGGGCAACAAAGCTTCAACTTGGCTGAGACAGCCAGCTGATCTAATAGTTGAGAGTCGGTCCAAGGATATTTTGTATTGAATAATGTTTGATAAATGCTCCCTCTTCTCTTATAAATAGGGGGAAGTAGCACTATAATAGGGGGTTGGTTGGTTGGTTGGTTGGGTAGGCTGGATGGTTCTAGAATTTCTCACCCGCTGGGTCTGAGTTCTGAGATACCATTTGTTCTACTTGCTGTATTCATGGAGGGGACTGAACTGATGTTGGGATTAATGTATGGACTAGTTTTTTGGACCCTTTGGATTAGTGCAACTCCCTATTGATTACAAGCATAATGGATGTGCAACATGTTTTCTTGGTAATTCCATTTCACTTGTGTATTTCTTTCCCTGAAATAGTGTTAATGGAGCTATTGGTTTCTTGTTGGTTCATGGATTTATCTTAGCTGCTCAATAGTAAACAATACCTGTGCATATCATAAATTTAACTCTATTATTCATTAGCTTATGGTACTTGTGGTGGATTAGATTTACTTTGGCTATTAAGCAGAGAATGATACCCATATTAATATGTAGCCTGAAACCTTAATCAGTGATAAGCTATTTCTACCATTTCACCTTCATTTCTCTTCCATATTTCTGCTGGAATATTATTGCTAAGGATTCAGTTCATTTACATCCGTCTACGTATGTTTCCCTCCTTCTTTTCCTCCTATCCACCACTACTCCAACTTCAGTTTTAAATATGTCTCATTATTGTGTGTTGGCCATTAGGAGAAGACATTTCTCTTTTAATATTGTCTCGATATACCCCCTCATTTGAATCCCTGTATTGTCTTGAGTCCACCTTAATGAAGGCCTATTGAACCAAGCCCCTCCTATGACCTTTTTACGTGACAATTGGAGTGTTGATAACCCCTCACATATAATCTTTCATGCACTCCTCTATTTAAGATGTCCTAGGCACTGGTCTACAATCAACCCAGAGGCTATCTCTAGGGAGATTTCTTTGTCTCCTGTTGCACTTGTGCTATAGGTGCAAGATTTAGCTACAACACAATCCATTCTGGGAAATAACCTGGGCTTTGGGCTTGAAAAAGTGGCTTAAATCCTAGGGTCACTGGCACAGAACTAGCAATTTTAGTCTCTGGTCACTGGTAGGCAAGCCTGTTAGAGAGAATTTAGGTTTCTGGATGCTCCCTTTCCTATAGCATAGGAGCGAATGAGGTCTAAGATGTCCAGAACATCAGTGGGACCCAATGGCAGGCTTTTTGAGTGGATGACATGTCTCTTGAGGATTCTAAAGTTGATGTGTGTGATGCTTCTATTGATTCTGTTGGCATTATGATACATATGTTGTACTTGATGGCAACCCTCTCATCTCAGATGATAAATTATAGTGCAGCAAAGTTATTTTCTGGTTCATGGACTTTCACACAAAGAAAAGTTCATGCACTTTCATGCAGAAAAAAGTTCCTTTCATGAAGAGAAAAGTTCACGCACTTTCATGCAGAGAAAAGTTCCTTTCATGCAGATAAAAATTCACACACTTTCATGCAAAGAAAAGTTCCTTTCACACAGAGAAAAGTTCACGCATTTTCATGCAGAGAAAAGTTCCTTTCATGAAGAGAAAAGTTCACGCACTTTCATGTAGAGAAAAGTTCCTTTTATGCAGAGAAAAGTTCATGCACTTTCATGCAGAGAAAAGCGCATGCACATGGGAAATCTTATGGTTGGTTCATGGTATTAGTCCGATAGTTTTTGATCCTATGGTTTTGGTCCGTGGTATTGCATCCAAAAGTGTTGATCCCAGGTATTGGGTCCATGGTATTGAATTGTTATGGTTTTTGGTCCATGGTATTGTGAAAGGCCTAAGGCTATAAAAGAGGAAGGAGATCATTTGGCAAGGCATCTTCTGAATTATTGAATATTTGATAAAGTGCTTGATCTGGAATACTGTGATTGGGTTATGGTGCAGATCTGGATCTGAATGAAGAAGGAACCTGAGTGCAAGGAGAAGGATAAGTTCTTGATGGGTGAAAATCTTAAGGCTGGAATAGTGGTATCTCTATATGATTTTGATCTATGATATGTGGCGCACGCTTGATCTATAAATCAGATAATCTGGGTTAACTAATATCTGAATGTTTGAAAGAATGAATCTGTACGCAGGTTTTTGAATAGTGAAGTAGCGTACATCTCTTGATTTATGTTCTAGTTGCTTCTGTTTATTGCTACAGTGTTCTGGGTTTGAAAAAGAGAATAGTTGACCGGATAATACTGATTCACCCCCTCGCCCCCTCTCAGTATTATTTCCAACAGTTGGTATCAGAGTGGGTCCTTCAGAAGAAGCTTGATCGCTTGAAGGAAGATCTATCATCATGAGAAACTACGAGAGAGAAGCATCAGTCAGGACACCAATTTTTAATGGGACCAACTTCGTCTATTGGAAGGTAAGAGTTACAACCTATCTTCAATCTCTTGGTACCAAAGTCTGGGATATCATAGATATAGGGTACACTTTTCCATCAGCAACTCCTACAGATCCGACTGAGAAGAAGCAGTTTGAAACTAATGCAAAGGCTGTCAATATGCTATTAGGATGTCTATCTCAATCAGAATTCATCAAGGTTATGTAGTATAAAACCGTAAAAGAAATATGGGACAAGATCGTTCAGAGCTATGAAGCAGATGAACAGGTAAAAAGAGCAAAACTTGAAACCCTCAGAATTCAATATGAAAATCTCAGAATGTACAATGATGAAAGTGTGGCTAACTATTTCCTACGCATAGATGAGATTGTTAATTGTATGGAAAATTTGGGTGAAGAAGTAAAAGAGGCTGTTGTGGTTGACAAAGTTCTAAGATCTTTGTCTCCTAGGTTTGAATCTAAAGTTTCTGCAATAGAAGAAAAGGAGAATCTTCAAAACCTTAAAATGTCACAGTCGCATGGGATTCTAACTGCTTATGAAATGAGGAAAAGAGGACCATCAGATAGGAGAGAAGC
>APFE031436283.1:0-10094 GCA_000404065.3 Pinus taeda
CTGCTTTCTGTCTTACGGAGGCTCCCCAAACTCGGATAATTGGGGTATACGGCAGTGGTGGGTTGGGAAAAAGAACTCATATAAGGTTAGTGACATTTTTGATGATGCGATTTGGATTCCAGTCGATCAATTTCCAAATGTAGAGTTGCAGTTAAATTCAATATCTGTAATACATCAAAACATTTATATTAAGAAGTTATAAATATATCGCACATAACAATTATATCAGAAAGATAGCCCAAAACTTCTGGTTTTAGATACATAACAGTAATATCCAAACTTGTTTTACAAAGTTTATTTTTTCTTTACGATTGGAGCTGCTAGTCATAGAGATGCTAAATCTGAGACCATTTGCGGAATATTTGCATGCAGAAACTCTACACAACTTGTCTTGTCATTGGATGTTCCTTGTGGCACAGGAATCTGTCCTCTATAGTTATTTGGGAACATCATCATTGTCCTTGACGATAACAATGTTGCAGAGGTAATCAAGGGCGGAGTCGTATTTGTGCTTGAGATCATGTTTGGTATAATCTGAATTCCTGAGAATAGTTATCGTTATCAGCGATAACCCCTGCATTGAGAAACAATAGGTACTTCACAGTTTCTTTTGAATGCACTTGTAGTGAATTTTAAAAAAGTGGAAAATGAAACCGTGAAAGCAATTTCATGGATGAACTTCATTCATTCTAATACAACAAAAACGATATGTAAATTCCACTATTTTCCCATCATTTATTCGAATTGAGAACTGTATATACTAACATCGATGCAAGGCTCCTTAAGGTTAAACTTTTTTATGATAAACGAGATATACGTTTGGAATGATGGCATACTCACCAGCGGCAGCATGACCAGATAATCCTTTAGTTTTCTTGTCGTCATCCTGTAAATTTGTTGTCCCTGCCTGACATTGGGATGTAGTACATTGACTCGGTTTAGGTTTCCGCCGGCGTCTGTTGTGGTCAGCAAGGCGCTTTCTGCAGCTCCGCTTTCCTCCGTCAAATTCAGATGTCGGATGAAATCTGTCGAAACAGCATCACAATTTAGTATTCAATTAGAAATGACATGAAAATCTATAAGTATATTAGAAAAAATTATAAAAGATTATTTTACACTTGAAATACAGATTGCCGTGTATGCAGGGATAGAAATATAAACGCTCAAAGTCAATAGAACTACATATATACAGTAGGGAATTACAAAATGTAGGCGAACAAGATAATACCTTTCAACGTTGCATTTGTGCAGGAGTTGAAGATCTTCGGAATAGAACGCCGCCTGGGGAATAGAACACCGTCTGAAGCAGCGTGAACTTGCAGGAATTGCAGTAGGGGCTACGGTTATGCTCAATATTCTCATCGCCGGGTAAGTCTACTTTCGAACCCAGCGAAGTCATTAAACACAGTATAATACACAGTCGCCCTTATAATTCTTTGATAACTGTCCACAGATCGAACTCCGGAGGTTCCATGAATCCGGTTCGAACCCTGGGGCCTGCAATTGCAGCAGGCAACTATAAAGGCATCTGGATATACCTCTTAGCGCCCATAATTGGAGCATTGTGTGGCGCTGCGGCCTATACTGTGGTTCGTCTGAAGGGGGAGGATAACCAAGGAAGACCTACCAGGAGTTTCAGGATCTCTGGAATATTGGAATATATGGCAGTGGAGCTTGAACAAGGCGGTGCCAAGAAAATAACAAATAACTCTTGGCAGACACGTAGAACTTCATGAAGAACAGCTGCCAACAGCTGCGATGACACGGCAGGGCTGCCATACTTATGTTAAACCATAAGTACATAAGTTTTGGTTAACAGTAAATGTTACGAGTTTAATGCTAATGCAAACATAGCATTAGTTCATAGCATTAGTTCATTAGTTCATAACTGAGTTCATGAAACGAAACTGTCAAATGTTCACTTGTCCTAACTTTTGAGCCCTTATAACTGCCCGTATGCCTCGTTTTGAGGCCAAATAAGATGGAAAACTCGCTCATTGGTCAAAGGAATAAGAAAATATAAAATACCGTGTTGGTTTTTGTGTCATATCAGCTAACTTTGTTTTAAGTTACATAATGTTGATGGGTTATCGTGCCAGACTAATGCTAGCCTTGCCGATCGATTACTATAGTCCGTGCCAGCCCGGAGGGCAGGGACTAAAAATGACAAAACAAAATAAAATTTTCCTACATGCGTAGTAGAATGAATCCTACTCGATTAACATAGTAAAAAAATCGAACATCAGATAAAGAAAAAATTCATGCTAAAACGATAACACAACAAAATTAGTTTTTAAAAAATAATCACAATAATATTGTGAGCCATATCACATAGGTTTTGACTAAGTTAATGATCGTATAAGCCATATGAAAAAATGGAATGACATTACGCCTAATAATACGATAACACAATAAACAAATAAATATAAAAACTGTTGCATGTATATATATTTTCTGATTTATATACTGTTTACCTTTCTTTTCTTCGTTCTTCGTAGATATTACTATGGCATTGCTGTTGAGGACTGAGATCTCAGTGACGCTGCCCCACGTTGAAATATGATCGGTGCTTTTAGTTCAACAACATCGTCGGAAGTAAGTCGTGACTTCTGAGGATTCCACACAGTCATTGTCCTGGCCTCGCTTGTTCAGAGAATTGTCACCACAATGCCGCACACGGTAAAAATTAACTAGATTTTTTTTTATCAAAAACTATTTCATCCCTAAGTTTAACTACACGTTAGTAAATTTTATTTGATTAATCTACGTATATAGAGCTTAAAAAAATACACAAACTTGTAACAACAAAAAGTAATGCCCAGCTTGTTTTATAAGCATATGTATACTTTTGGAATGTGGCCCACTATCCTTTTCAAAACTAAATGCATACGTAGGAACATATCATTAAAGGCTTAATGTGGAAACACCGTCGTACAACACAAATTTTAAAATTATTTGGTTTCTTAATATAAGAATCATCAAAGTGTAAAAGATTCATATTATATATATTTTCTGCCTTTCGATTGCACACAAATAAGAATACGAGAATGCAGTGTATGACGTTTGGCTTATTTATTCTCCACGTCATCCATTGACTCACTTTACACCGACCATATTGTTCCAAATATCGCCATTGATTGACATGCTAGATTACATGCATTTTATTTTGTAAAATAGTTGTACGTCACATAAAATAACAAAATGAATCACTGAGAAGGACGTAACGACCTGCACATTGTCAAATATTAAAACCCTAGCGTAACCTGCTACTATATGATTGTAAATATGAGTATGTTTGTGCATTTTAGTTTGCTAATTATGATTTTAATCACTTTCTGAGCTTGATGAATTGAACAAAGCTACGAGGAACTGGGACTTTAATACATTAATGCACGGCACACCCAAATAAATTTACAAGGTTTGTCAGCCTGGAATACCTTTTTTGCTGTGTGAGAGTTATAATCGTCGATGTGTTTGATCAATGGGGCTAACTGGGATAGAATTCTCCTACTGTCGCAGAGACAATTATTCCAGAATGCAGAGTGGTTATATCATAAGATAAAGGTCACTGAAATTGTAATCAATATAGATACATCTTAATACCCTAAATACTATCAAATATGAATTTAAAGGGATTAATATGTAATTTTCGATTGGAGAAATCCAACGCGAGAGGAATCTTCGAAGCTATGATTATGAGGGAGAAGTCTATTTTACTCTGTTATTTGTTTTAATTTATTTTAAATTTAGGATAACTCCAGGAAATGAAATTATGTGTTTTTTTCAATTCGATCAATTTTGCAGATATGCCATTTTAGATTTCAGTTTAAATTTTGGACTATTTTCTTGACAAGATTGGGTGTACAAAATCGCTATTTTGATCTGCAGTTAGGAGGGATGAGAACGATAGGTAGACAATAGGGATTTTAATCTTTTGAACCAGATCCTTAACATCTAAACCTGTCAACAATTTGACCCAATTATCATTTTGGGAAATAATGTATCGATTCCAAGGATAGTTTTGGGGGAAGCGAGGGATTGATACCGGTAGCATAGAGGAATAGCGTTATTCTGAAGGCCAAGAGCTGTAAGGAAGTATATTGTGAAAAAAAATGTCGGATAGATATTCAATAACTGCGGAAACATTTTAAGTATTTTTGTAAGTTTGTCGATTTGGTTTGATGCATTTGAATGTTACTTAATAGTAATTTTAGTCTTCCATAGTAGTCTCTTTTGATCGTTTTCTTAGTTCTTTGTAATTTGACTTCTGAGAATTTGGAAGACAGTAAGTGTCATTCTATGATTTGAATCTGTACAGTAAATTTATTTGCATTTCTTTTCATGGTTGTCAGTTCAATTTCCGTTGTTTATAGTCGATTATATCTCTCTTCACTGATTTGTATCCTAACGGTCAATATCTTAATATCGACATTACGTCAATTTATTTGCATTTCTTTTCATGGTTTTCCTTTCAATTTCCGTTATATTTCTCTTTAATGATTTGTATCATCAAAGGTGATATTATTCTTGAGATTACTTTAGTTCAGGTTCTTGTGATTTGAGTCCAGGAATTTAGATTGTAAATGGTCTTACTTTTTCATGTAGGTTGTAGTTGTTTCTATTTTGTATCCATATTTCATTATTTATTTGATTAATAAGCCTAGAACTCATTATAACAAGAAAGGTCATTGGTGAGGGTCATGCCTATGACAGAGTTTTAAGGCTCGTCACTAATATTGCATATAGTGATGGCCTTTTAACCTGTGTCATCAAAGTCATTTTCAACGACATTTTTGGTGAGAGTTATTAATGTCCCATCATTAATTCCCTCTTTCATGATATAAAAAAATGTTCATCATCATTGATCATTCCAATGAGTTTTTGATGAAGCTATTTGGTTGTTGCTATATTTTTTATCAAATAATAATGATTTAAGACCATTGTTATGGAGTGTTTTTCATTATGTGTCCAAGGCCATAATGATTAGAGACAATCAATTTGTTAAGAAGTAATTAGTGTGTATCATTTTCCTCAAGTAATGAGAATATAATTTTCCTATGACTGAACAAGTGAGCCATCTTTGTTAGGTTTATTATCTAGCAAATTCCCTTTAGATGAAGTTTCACTACTGTGTGTAGGAACCATATTATTTAATAGAGAATCAAGCTTAGTCTTTTCTATTAATGAGAGATACCTAGCACTCCCCAACACTACTAACACACCTTGACTTTATTTGGCACATATTAACATTCCTTCGCACCTCGCATGTCTTGGAACATATTTGTACCTAGAAACTGTTGTTGTGACTAGGATGTTGAAGCACATGTTGGCACTCCCTATCAGAACATAACACTCCTTTAGCATGTTTTGGCATGCCTTGTAGTCCTTAGCATGCCCTAGAGCACCTTGGCATGCATTGACAAACATTAGCACTTGGCACGCATTGGCATTCGACATGCATTGGAACCTATTTTTAGTGTGCCTAGCATGCCCCTTTTGAAAAAGGTAAAATCTTGACTTATTAACCCTCTTATGTGTTCATATCCTTGCATTTTATCTTGTTTCTCCCTTTTGTTGCATTAACACTCATTAACAGATGTTGGAGCACCCTCGTATTGTGTACATCCTGGCATGCCATTGCACCTGGCATGTCTTGGCATGCCTTGGCACTATTTGGCACATGTTAGCACACCCTGGAACTCACTAGCACATTCTGACACTTTTTGACATGCCATGGTATTCCCTAACATGTCTTACCACTACCTAACATACCTTGTCACTCCCTCCTTGGCATGCCTAGCACTCATTGACACTCCTTGGCACAACATCATATCATTCAACTCCACGCATTTTGACCTAGTGCTCCGTTTTGTTGTCTTTGTACTCCCAAACAGTCGTTTGTATGCATTGACACTCTCTGGCAACCTTAGGACTCTTCAACATGCCATGCCACTCCATAATATGCATAACACTCCTTGACACACATTCGCACTTGCCACATGTTGCCACTTGGAAAGTCTTAGCATGCATGTCATATATTGAGATGCCTTAGTATGCTTTGACATGTGTTCGAATGGTCTGCACTGGTTCAAGATTAATGTTATTCGAGATCAATTATTGGAAAGTAGGAGAGAAGTAACAAAGGAATATTTGGCACTTCGAATTCACGAACACTTGGCACTTGGCACATATTGACATCTACACAATTACAAAAAAGGCCTTTAGGGGTTGTTTGTCTTAGGATGGTCTTACCAAAAGCACCTCTAAAAGTGTTTTCTCATTACTTTTTCTCTTGGCGGAAGGAGGGCAATTTAAATGAATTTCCATAAATATTTTCATGGTGGTTTTTAAACACACTCCCCCACCCCCATGAAAGTCATGAAAATTGAATGATTTTGTCATGGTGAGGGTTTCCAACAACCACTTCTAAAAGTATTTTCTCATGACCTTTGTGATGGGTGAGTTTAAATAATTTCCCCAAAATACATTTCTCTAAAATACCTCATTTTACAATAATTATTTATTTAATTAATTTAAATGTCTTCCATACTACTATAATTATTTTTGTCTTTCATTAAATCATACCTCGAGTATAAGTTTTCATTAATTATTGTGTTAAAGGTCTTCATCAAAGTTCAGAAAGTTCTATTCTTCCAGAATGTTTTTAATATAGGTGGAGTGGTTCTCAAAGTTATGGGAAGGATCTCTTGGAACCTCGTTAAAGGAGCACACATCCTTTCATAACATTATTAATTTGACTCCCAATAAATTTTGTCATGTTCCTAACCATTTATATTATTAAGGTCTTCAACATTTAGTGGTAACTTTAATCAATTGTATATAAGATTTTTATTCAAATTAATATTCCCATGTTATAGATTTGGAGGTTACATTTTAATCACTATATTAAAAGGTTCCCACCTTACTCTTGATACAACCAAAATCCTCTCATTCACACTTTAATTTAGTCCTTTAAATGCGCCCCAACTGTGAAGTTTGAACCTTTATTTTTAGTGTAATTACACTATGTGTTGTTATTTACAGTCGACATTGTCAAATTAGTACTTGAGGATCAACAATGTTGCTTATTTTACTCTTAATAGTCTTTCTTGTTCCCTTTACTTATTCATTGGCTAGTATTTTGGTTCACTTACCATTAAAATTGACACCCATATTTAAATATTTATATGTGTAATTGATTCTATAATATTTCTTATAAATGTTGTTTTACATCACACGTGGTAACTCATTTCTCACCCATCGAAACTATGGTTTTTAATTTTATTTAACTCATGGATGTCCTCATGAGTTTTTTGGTTCACCATTCAGAATTTCTTTCATTTCCAACCCATTTAGGATTTTTGTGTGCCAAGTATGGACTGAATAGTTAATTTCCTCTTTAACATTTCCAAATAGTTAGCTATTTTTAGATGAGACATCGACTTTTTCATAGTCTCTGTATTTTATCCCCTAATGATAATATTGGGACTCCTCTATGTTTCTTTAATACAAATAAATTGGTCAGTTTTCAATTCTTTCATTATTCCTTACTTGTTTTACTCTGTTACTTTCTGTTAGTTAATTATTCATGTAAAAAAGTTTAGCTTCCTAGTTTAATTCATGATTACCGTAACATAAATATTTTTTTTAATAAATTTGTTGTTTAAAAAACTCATGCTTACACCATTTAACATTCGACACATTTCCTCTATATGATGTCTAAATCTTGCAGTTCTGATTAGCAAGCTATTAGCACTTCTCTATATACATATGTCCATTGTAGTAACAACTAGTTGGTTATGTTATCGATTTACTCAATGCTTTGTGACCCACTTCTTTACTGTGCACTCTATGACTTGTTCCTTATAATTATTGAAACTCAGTATATGAGCTCCAATTTCCACTCTTTAACATAACTAAATGCTCTACACATATATATATCATAGTAACGAAGCTTCCCAAGCGGAAATGATTAGTTAGTTTATGGTGACGAAAAAATTAGTATATAACTTATATTATTAAGAATTCGCTTTAGTTCCTTTCTATATAAAATATACCCGGATGGCATAATACAATGATGTATTGTAACCTAGGATTCTTATTCAAAAAATATAGATTTTATTAGCATTCCCTTTAGTATTAAATGAGGTATGTTTAATTGTTCAGTTGGAGTCAGTTCTTCTCTCCAGCGAAACTAATAAACAAAATAATTGTTTCTTTGGTATATAAAAACAACATGGGTATTCTATTGTTTGTTTTACTTTACCTCACACATCCATATACTCCATTAACTATGTACTTATCTCTTTCGATTTACAGAATTCTATTTAAACAATAGTTAATTCAATGGAACATATATTATAAAATTAGATATAATATATCTAACAGACTTATCTATCCATTCTCTTCCATCCATTTTATGCATGCATTCAATTTTTCCAATAAATATAACTTCAATACATATCAATTTACAATATTCACCTGTTCCTTTTAAATTATATTCGTGAGAAATTCACAATGCTACAATTCATGCATACATTCAAATATGAGTTAAGCATATGATCTCTAGCCTATATCATTACTGTAATTAGATCTCGTTATTTGAGAATGTTGGTAAGAAAAATGGTACTTATACGCAACGAATACTTATGCAATGGATTTTATACATTCCACCATCAAATATGCATACTATTGTTTATCAAATTCTATAACAACATTTAAATAGAATACAAATTCAATCTAACCATAAGAAACTGTTTTGGGAATATCTAGAATATCTAGGAGAAAGCAAGTTCCCCCCAATACTGAACTATATCACATAGTATCCCCTGAGCTAAGATCTTCTTGCCATGTTGAATATCCCTCTATTGATTCCTTGGGGGTTTATTTTATAGGTTAACAATGTTCCACTTTTGTGTCCTAACCCTTTTTCCTAGGTCTTTTTGTTTATTTTATTTTTTTGAAAGAGGTTATTTCCCTTTTCTTTAAAGCCTACATTTTTCTCCCACAATGCTTTATTCCACCTACAATTAGTATCTTTATCCAACTAACCGATTTAATGTGATATTTCTCTCCCATCACATTAAATCCTTTATTTCTAATTAATTTCTCCTAGGGATTTTTAGGAGATTTTTTGTTTTTATTTTTAACGAAGGTCCTTCTTGGACTTAACCACCAACAAATTTTTCTAAGCTGACAAAAAGTGTCCTAAATTCTAGCATTATTTCCTGAATACTTCCAAGAAATTAATTTATTAATTTGAATAATAATAAAATAATTACATCCTCACATAAGTCTCATCAGGACCTCCATTGCCATTAATCCAATAATAGTTCAATGCCTAAAATAGTAAATGTTTAAAAAGGAAGAACCATAGGGGTGTTACATCTTCCCCCACTTTTTCTAAACACTATCCTCGATGTTTCCTTAATGACATCTTTCCTTAAAATGGAAAAGAAATGTCTCCAACATTTCTGTGTCCATTTTTGCAACAATATCTTTTGTACTAAAGTGCTTCCTCTTCATTTTGTGTTTGAGCGATGAATTAGTTCTAGAGTAAAAAATGCTCTTATCTTAATTTCATGCTCATTCCTTAGCAGGTTTTCATACATCCTAAACCTAGGCTTTTAATTTTCCTTCTTGCCTTCCATCAAAGAATCATCAACCTACACCCAACAAAGCTACCCAAATGCAACCAACATAGTTAACAACATTAGTATAGCACCACTGTTTGGTCCCTATAATGCTATTGATTACCCCATTACTATTGTAGTTGCATCCCTTATTGATATTGTTGTTCCCCTAGTATCCCCATATTGTTATTATTGTGCCCCATAGAATCCCTCTATTGTTATTTTTGTGGCTTTATATTATTATTGTTAGGTTGGCTGGTTTATATTGTGACTCCTTAGACTCCTATATATAGAAAGGAGGTTTTGTCATTTGAATCATCCAAGAATTGTTCATTTATGTAATGTAAAGGAGGTTTCCCCCTCGAAGAGGCTAAATTCTAAGGCGTTATCTATCTTTTCTATCTTTTCTTGAGCTGGTTTCATAACATTTGGTATCAGAGCTTTGGATTCTAGGGTTTCGCT
>APFE031436285.1:0-41384 GCA_000404065.3 Pinus taeda
GTTTGGTATTGATCAATAGAAGCTTCAATAAGAGAAATTCACAAAAGGGTTTTCCTCTCAAGAGAAGAGAGGTTTTGGCCCTGATAGAGAGCCAACATCTTGTGTTCTTGTTTTTATGTTTTGGTAGCAGTTTGATGAAGTACACACATATGTAATAATAATAATAAGAAGAAGAATAAGCTAATAAGGAGAAGTAAAAATACTCCACAAATTGTTATCAAGTAACGAAGAATCACACTACACTACTTTGCCCTAAATTCTTCAACATCTAGGAAGGGTCTCATCTGTCAATCCAAGACCCTCTCTGAAAACCAAGAACTTCCCTTTTGGCAAAGGCTTGGTAAGAATGTCGACAACTTGGTCATCAATTGCTATATGATGGAGTCTTATTGTTCCTTTCTGCACGATATCCCGGATATAGTGATAGTTGATCTCAATATGCTTGGACTTATCATGGAACACAAGATTTTCTGCAAGTTGAATCCCACTCTTATTGTCACAGTTAATTACTGTTGTGTCTAAAACATGCTCAAACAACTCTCCAAAGAGCTTCCTCAACCATTCTGCCTCACAACTAGCCATGGTAACAACAATGTACTCAACTTCAACCGTGCTGAGGGCTACATACTTTTGCTTCTTGCTCATCCAAGATATCATGGCAAATCCTAAGTTTAAGCAACACACAAATGTGCTTTTTCTGTCAATAGAGTTACCAACCCAATCAACATCAGAGTACCCAAGTATTCTTACACCTAAGGCAGTATATTTCAATCCAAGATTGATGGTCCCATGCAGGTATCTTAGCACATGCTTTGCAACAATCCAGTGCACATGATATGGTTTAATCATATATTGGCTCAAAGTATTGACCACAAAACATATGTCCAGTCAAGTGTTCACTAAGAACATCAGTGCCCCAATCAGTGTCGATACTCATAAGAATTTACCAAATTGGGACTTGTAGCTTCACTACACAGCTTCTTGAAGTTCATCTCCATTGGACTATTCATGGATTTACATTTTGTCATGCCAAATCTTTCTAACAAATTGACAACATATTTTCCTTGAGAAAGGAAAATCTCACCAAGTTTCTGCCATACTTCAAGACCTAGAAAGTAGCGTATCAAATGAATATCTTTCATTTCATATTCAAAAGCTAACTCCCTTTTACATTGGAGGATAATAGGTTCACCACTGGTCAGAAATAAATCATCAACACATAATACCAAAATCTCTAAGTAAATATTTGTATCAACATTACTTCTTGTAAAACCAAGCTTCATCAACAAGCTATCAATGCGAGCATACCAAGCTCTTAGAGCTTCCTTCAAGCCATAGAGGGCTTTCTTCAGTGTACACACGAGTTTTTTGGTCATGTACTTCAGAGCCTTGTGGTTGCTCCACAAATACTTTTTCCTTGAGGAAGCCATGCAGAAAAACAGTCTTCATATCCATTTGGTGAAGAGATCATCCTTGGCTAGCAGCTAGAGCCACAATAGATCGGATGGTTGTATAATGGGCAACATGCGCAAAGATTTCTTCATAGTCTATCTCCTCTTTCTGAGAGAACCCTCTAGCCATAAATCTAGCTTTATATTTTTCAATACTGCCATCAACACCATGTTAATTTTATGCAACCATTTAGAAGACACAACATATGTACCTTGTGGTCTTGGAACCACTTCCCATACATCATTATGAATGATGGACTCATTCTTCAGCCATTGCATCTTTCCACACTTGAGCCTTCACAACTCTTTGAAAAGTGCTTGGTTCGGCTTGAATAATGTTGCTCATGGCTACAACATATCCTTGGAACCGACATGGTTTCTTGCTTTCTCTGAAGGTTCCTCTGGGAATAACATGTTTATCAACATCTTGAAGTGTGTCACGAAGCTATAAAGATCTCTTTTTAGCACGAGGATCACATGGAGGAGGATCCAAAGGATCCATGGTTTCATCAATAGGATCAATTTTAGGCTCATAATTTTCTTGTATCTCAAATGCATCATCTTGACTATCAACATTAGCAAGAGGAAGATGAGTGTCTCTTGCCTTTCCAAGAGTTGCATCTTCATCAAATGTTACATCCCTTCTAAACTCTATATTTCTTTGTCCAAGTATATATATATATTATGTAAGCTTTTCAATTTTTACAATAACCAACAAACGTATCTTTCTTACTTGAAGCTTCTAGCTTGTTCGTCTTTTTATGTGGCACATGGAAGTAGACAGGGCAGCCAAAGGTCATCAAGTGTCCAACCTCGAGTTTTTCACCAGAGAAGACTTCTTCTGGAGTCTTGTTGTTTAGGGCAAGGTGAGGAGATATATTTTGAACATAGACAACTGTGGTAGCAACTTCTCCCCATATAAATATTGGTAGTTTCTGATCATGCAACATATCTTTGACTACTTTCATGATAGTTCTATTCTTTCTCTCAGCCACACCATTTTGTTTTGGCTTATACGGTATTGTGGTCTCTTTCCTGATTCCAACTTTTTTTTGGAAGTCTTGAGCTTTTGTCCATTTCATGTCCACTCAAGTCATGGGATGGCTCAACATCTTCCTCAATCTCGATATAAAGGACTTGGTTCTCACATTCATCAAATGTACCTATTGATCCCAAAACAAGAGCAAGAGCAATAATAGCAATATAATGAAAGTATAGTGAGGAGGAAGGTCTTTCTTTCTTTTCTAGATGTGAGAGTGGCTCCTTCATTATCCTGTACCAACTTCCTCTTGGAGTTTACTGTTCCTGCACTATTTTGCATCTTGATGATCTTCAGGGTTTGTTTTCTTTGATCGCATTTTCATAAAAAAAGTTAGTGAAAGAATCATTCAAATACTCATGCAGGAAGAATAACCAATGATCTAAAAAGATAAATCTAAACAAGAGTAACGACACAAAGAAACAACATAAGACTTGAAAATATTTATTTGTTAATGGGGATTGAAGGAAACTGTTAGCTCCCTCTTGATTCAGCCTTTATAAGTCACCACTGTCCATCAATCTTATGTCATTGGCAGAAGAAATGCATCTTCTTGAACACCACTTGACAAAATCTATTGTGATCCACTCTAATCTTAGACATTTCAGAAACCATCTTTCTCACATGAGGTAATGCTTTATAGTGAAGATGAGCGAACTTTCGGTGCCACAATTTAGATTGATTATTACTTATCATGAATCAATGCATGTATAGCTCTTCCATTGATTTGCATAAAGATATTCAAATCTTGTCCCTCTAAAAAGTGCGTCGTGCGACCTTTAAAGCCTGATTTGGGCCCATTTCTAACTCATCCTTGAGTGTCTATCTTGTTGTGGGTGTGTGGGAGTGACTAATCGTGTTTGGGAGCATTTTGGAGGTGATTCAAGTAACAAGTAAGTCAACGGATCAAGATTTAAATGCGGAAACAAGAAACTGAGCAAGAAAGAAATACAACACATGAAACCATTATTTTTGGGCAAATGTCCCCGGAAAAACCCAATGCAAGAAAATCGGTGCAACAACTGAGGGTTTGTATTATTAAGTAGTAGTTTTTTGAATACAATTCACTGGATGCCCAACTGGCTATTCGATACAGAGAGTAACTGGGCAAAAAAATAGTGAGATGATCTCACCCTGTCACTGGAAGAACCGACACTGATCTGCGTTGGAGATGAGCCTCTGCACTGCCTTTGCACAGTATCTACATAGTTTTGCATCACTCCCATGCAATCACTTCGTCACTACAGCTGGGACTGCGTTGCACCTCCTTTTGATCCTTTGCTGGTTGGAAACTTCAGCTCTCTGGCCTCCCGGTCTCACACCCCGGCTCCAGCACTAAATCTTGATTATTCCTTAGTAGAATTTCAATCTCCCTCTGAAGCTCTGCGCTACTACAACGTAACTTTGCGTGGCCCTGCTTCAGCCTCTTTGGGCATCTTTCTGCCCTCTCTCCCTTGTATCTCCGAACTAGGAAAACTCACTCCGGAAACTATCTCTACCCCTCACTGCAAGAAATCACTTCGAACTTCTCTCTAACAACTGCTGCGTTGCGCTCTCTGAGAAATTCGATCTCTTGATCTCTTACTCGATGTATTTTCCAAATGCCCATCAAGCCTCCTCTTATAATCTTCTCGTTGAGAACCAACGGTCCAGATTAGATTCTAATCAATGGCTTAGATCATTTTGGCTTGATCCTTGTCTTCTTCTAGAAGCTTCACCCCTAGTTTGATTAGTACCCTTTAATTATTTTAATTTCCTAAGTTTAAACTTAGGCACCCATTAAAAATAATTAATAGTTCTAATAAAATTGTCTCCGGGTGGAATTTCCCAAAACAATTTCTGAGTATTGTGGAATACATGTGTCCTAGCCTCCCTGCAAATTTTGAGGCTTAGAGCACATCTGATGCTACCAGAAATCAACAATAACAAGGAAACTCAACTTGCAAATACTCGCATTGATTCCTTATCTTTTGCATCCCAATAACTGTTGTATCACAATTTATAATGACCTTGTTCTGATTGTTGCGAACTTGATTTGCATATTTCAGAGCAATGAGTGTTTCTTTATCTGCATCTGGAGGAAGATATTCACTAGCGTCTCCTTCCAATTCAAGTTGAAGTGGAAATTCAGCTTGATCATTTGTCTTGAGCATTGTATCTCGCATAGAATCATATTCAAATTGCTTCAACTGAAGTTGTAGTACAGGAGGAAAATCGAGGAGAAGAACACTTGTTCTTGCATCTGATAGACCATACTTCTCTATGTGATCTGTTATTCCTGTTGTAATATTCAGAGGAGGGTAGCCTTTAAGAGACTGCTTATATTTCTGCTTCAATTGCTACAAGCTATCAACATAATCAATCTTTCCCACAGATAATGCAACCCGTGGAAGTTGGAACTTCCTCTGTTTAGACACAAGTGGCTTATCTAAAGGCCTTCCATCAAACTTATTGGCCATGGAAGCTTTCATGCTTAACCCCTGACTTAATGATGTTATTGGCATGACATGAATATTTTCTTGTTCATTGCTATTGTCCACATAATTTTGATGGGAATATGCATGGTTTTCCCTAATTACTGGCTCGGTTATGTGATGCACTATATCTCTTCACTGTAGTAGCTAAATTACCGACTTTTCTATGTTGTCCATTTTGTGCTTTCCATTTTTTGAGTTGATCCTCAACTATCATTTTTGCTGCATTTGCCCTCTTTGCCTTTTGTGAGACAACTTGAAGAGCCTCTGTCCTTTCTACTACCCCTTTACTTGCTTCCTCCAATCTCTTAAGTATTTCCCATTCACTATCCTTAGCTGCAACTATTTGAGCTACAATAGTTGCCATTTGCTTGTCAGCGAGTTCGTTAGCTTCACTTGCCTAGTTGTTTAGTACAAAATACTCATTAAATGAAAGTGTAATTGATAGAGTCCTTGCCTCGGAATATCCAACAACTGACTAACTTCCATTCATAACATCAAACCTAGCAAGAGCCAATACTTCTAATGCCCGAGCTGATTCTTCCATTTTTATAGCTGCTTGTAGCCTACTCTCTGCCATTCTATTAGCAACCTCTGATTGTTCAAATTCTTCCTTTTCTTTGCGCATATCCTTTCTAGCAGCTTCAACGACGATCATGGCTTTATCTACCTCAGCAGCTGCTTGTTGTAAAGCTCTGTCGTAGCTCCCTTTTACTACCTTTTTCTATCTTGCTGTCATTTAATTGCATAAGACTTTGCTGCCCTTTCCCATGTTTCTTCTAGCATTGCACTTTCTATTGAAGAATGTAACGAGTTTTGGTCTTCATAATTGTATTCGAGTCATGATGTAATGTATTTGTCAAAAGAAAAGAAAAATAAATTTTTGTTAAAGAAAAATTGACTTATTAGAGCATGGGTTTCATGCTTGGGTTAATGGTCAATAGGTCAAAGCGCCCATTGAGTGCTCTAGGATTTTTTCTATTGAGTCAAAGTCAAAGTCAATACATTGTAGACACTTCTTGGGCTATTTAAGTCAAGAAAGAATTATTATTCTGGTCATGTAAACTCCTCCATCATGTTGGCCTCAACACATCAAAGATATTCATGTCGGCCTCAACACATCAAAGATATTCATATCGGCCTCTCCAACTATTCATGTTGACCTAGAATAGTCTTCAAATTTGTTGTGTGTGTTTCTCTTGAAGATTAATTCATATCGGCGTCTCCAACTATAAATGGCAATGAATTCGACTCATTATGGTAGCAAGCAAGAAAAGTTCAATTTGAAGTCTTGCAGTGAAAAGAAGTGCGAAAAGAAGTCTATAAGAAGCCATGCAAAGGAGATTATATATGCATCCTTTTTGCCACGTATATGTACAATCTGTAATATTATAGAACTGAAAATTCTGAATTGAAGATTGTAGGGTCCGAAGTCTAGTTGCAAAACTGAGTCATGGTTATAGGGTCTAAAGTCTAGTTGCAGAATTAAGGCATGGTTACAGGGTCCGAAGTCTAGTTGCAGGACTGAAATATGGTTACAGGAATCGAAGGTACAAGATGATAGAGAAAGGGACCAAAACTTTCATTCTTGAAGAACTGTCTGATGATAATCTTGGAAGGCTAACTTGATGGATGAAGAAAGGTCTAGGTCAAATGGTCTTGGTATGTCTCAAATTAATTTGATTCCATTGGAGAAAGAGTTGACTAGGTTTTCCCCTTCATAGGGGTTTTCCCTTGGCTGTGTGCCTATCTTTGGTGTCTTTGTGATCTTCTTGCTTGGCATTTGTCTTGATGATGTAAAGGAACACAATAATAATAATAAAGAAGTAGAATAATCACAAGAACTTCTTAAGATATATAAGGGAAATCCTATTAAGAATACTCAACTATATGTTGCCCTAGATTTCTTAGCATGGTATCAAAGCTCGGTTCACTTAAGGGCAAAAAGAAGGTCATTTGGGCTTCAAAATTAGCAAGGAAAACAATCATTCAGGATATTAACCTTGTTTTGAAGGTCTGAGAAACTAATTTATTATCCTACACAAGGCCAAGAATCCTGATGTAAAGAGCGAGGTATTGGAACTGATTTACAAGGCCTGTAAGTGTCAATCAAAAGTCTGGACTATGTAATCCAAATCCTCTGAACTACAGTGATATTTGTGGATGATCGAATGTACAGTCAAAATATAGATTCTGTGCATAAGTGTTTGGAGAAGAAGCATCTACAAGAGAACCAAGATTTTATGCATAGAACAATCACCATGTATAAGATTATTTCGTAGTCCTGTATTCATCATATATAATGAAATAAAGGCTGAGACATTTGAAACAAAATTGGTAGTCCTGTAACACATATATATACAAAGGACCAAGTTTATAAATTGGAAGAAACACGACCTAAAAGAATGACTATAAGATATGTTATATTGAAGAATAGCCTATAGCAATTCTTCCTTGAAAAGCCTGTGGTGAAATGACAGTCAATCTCTACTGTGAGGATCTAACTAAAGGGCCATAACAATCTTCAAAAGGCAACCAAAATTCAAGATTTAAAAGATCAGAAGAGAATCTTATATGAAATTGAAGCAAAAGAAGCTACAAATTGCAATATTCTTCTTACCTTGGCATCTTGTCATGACATCTTAGAGCCGCTTAAAGGATCAAGGTAAGTGATTTGTAAGGTATGTATAATCACTTATAAAATTTGATTAAACTTTACTAGGGTTTTGAAATCTAATTCTAGGGTGTGTAGACTTCATTGTTTGAAGGTTTTTGATTTCTAAGATTTGTTATTAGTTGTTAATGTTGGTATTGATATCTATAATTATAAACCCTAAATGGCATATGATAACCCTTGTCATAAAGAAACCCTTACCCGATCTACACTTCTAAGGTTTGTAGGTAGTTTGGGCGCATAGTAAACCTTAGTGATGATTGAAGTAGAAGAAAATTTGATTTTGCTAGATCTAGCGTTTGTACTTGGAAATCCTAGGATTCCATCCTCCATTGTTGCTTAGAAACCCTAGATTGACAAATTGATATCACGTTTTTAGTATTGCATATTTTGCTTGATTGTACTTGTCTATGAGTATTGCAGGCATAAAGATTATGGCTAAATTCAAAGGTAACACTTCAATAAAGGAAACCTACAAAGTTTGTAAAAGGAGCAACTCCAAGTATGTCTAAACTATAAGATTTCTAACAAAACTTCTTCATTAAAGTATTTTTGAAATTTTCCTTGTATTACTTTCTTATATTTAGGGTTTTGAATCATAAAGATTCTTGTTAGGAAGATCAATCACTAGATTGAATCTACCTTTGTCATATCTCTTGTCATTTGTTCATTTTTGTTGAAACCCTAACCTTTAGGATTCACTAGAAAACCCTAACCTTTTTGATGCTTAGGGTATATTGTTGATAATTTTGAAACCCTAATCTGCTTGGGGTTTGATGATAAAGTCTAGAACATATAACAATATCCTAATCTCTTGATGTTTAGGGTTTTAGTAATGTTTTGATAAAACCTTAGTCTTTTAAGGTTGTCATTAACGTCTCGATTATATGATGAAACCCTAAATCTTAGGGTTTGATCAATTAGGGTTTACAACAAATCTATTGTATTAGTAAAACCCTAGGAATGAAACCCTATGTGTATGTGCTTTTGTTTAATTGAAACCCTAGCTCTATCGAACTATTATATATCTAACATTAAAGTCTTTGTTTGTTTCTAAAAAAACCCCAGTAGAGGTTAGTATGAGGGTCTAGGACATAAAATGAATACCCTAGAAGTATAATACTGCGAACTTGATTATTGATATCCATGATTTTTATTATTGAAATCTAGGGTTTGTAGCAAAACCCTAGTAGATGATTTTTTGGGCTTAAAATGATGAAACCCTAGATATAAAATGCTTTCACTATGAATAAAGTTCTAACTTGTTGATATCTAAGGTCTGGTTTTGGAATCTAGGGTTTATGTCGAAAACCCTAGATGTGGAGATCTAGGATATGAAAGATGTAACCCTTATTGCTTGTCAACCTATTTAGGATTAAGCTATGAAAGTTTGATTACTTATGTTGATACTCCCATCATGATGATACGCTAACTCTATATTAATCTCATGCTCTTGTATATTTGTATTTGGTTATACTTGTGACTAGATCTGCAGGTACACAATCTTCAAGATGTTAAAGATGATCACCTACCTTGAAAATGACTTGTTAATAATGATGAGCATGATGGAAAGAAGAATCTGTTATCAAGTTTGTATAGTTGAAAGAAATCGCTGAGTTGAGGGGGAGCTTGGATGAAGGAAAAGTGTATATCCTTCACGAGTTCAGGAAAATGTTGAATTGTGAATAAAACTTGGATGTTTTTGAAAGATGTTAAGATTAGTGATGGTTCCAACATGATATATAAGCAACACTAGGATGAATGAAGACCCCTAAGGTTTGTACTAACAAATGTATGTATTGAAAGTTTATTACTAATTGGGGTTGATATTGTTCAGGAATTCTCCATGAAAAGTACAAATATTGGAAGCATGCTTGACCGGTGTATATATATCTGATTTTTTTGTAAGTAGAGCTGTAAGGATTTGGGGCTGAGTGCCTAATGCTTGGGAGGACATCTGGCTGGGCTATGTGTTGATGCCTTGATCCCGAAGTAGGGAGGGTGGCGTTGGTCATGGAGCTCCAACCTTGGATACGCACCTAGATCCCTGGATTGGTGTTAGAGTGGAAGCCTAATGGTACCTAGATTAGCTGAAGCTTGGAACACACCTTAGTCCCACATGGTTAGATACTCCTTGGTCAAGTATCTAATTTGACAGCATTGCAGTGTTGTATGACTCTTTGTTTGTGTTGACCACTGGAGTGGCACCTAATGATTAGATGAAAGACTCCATGCCCAAGGATGATCCAGAGGACACTTGTACAATCAGATATCATCAATCAACAGAGTTTTTTAACTCTACTTCTGTCTTCTCATCATCTTTCTTGTACCTAGATTCCACACCCTGCGGGGAATTGTAATAAGTGATACTAGTAATGATGAGTTTTGAGTCTGTAACAGGCTTAGGATGTTGGGACTCGATCAACAAACGAGTACACCTTGAAGTGTTTTTTTTACTTGGTTAATTATCCTTTTTTTTGGCGGATAATTTTCTGGGTTTTTTCACTCATTTTTTACCCCAAAGCCAGGGTGACGGTTTGAAGGTTGAACCCCTAACACATCTTAGTGTCTAGAGTTGACGTATATTACCATACCAGATCACACAAAAAATTTCGTGGAATTTGGCTAGGTCTAAGTAAGATTTTTTAATAATTAAAATATTATCGCAAAACAAGATTTTCTAATTATTTTCTATGTAATGGTGGAAATAGGTGGCCTTAGGAAATTTTTGGGGTGTGTGACTACTCGAAATTGATCTTCAGAGACCCCACATTATTCTAAGACCCACTTTGAGAGTCAAAAGACGACTTATAGTCCCTCAAAAACTGATTTTTTTAGTGTTAGTGGCAAAAAATAAGAAAAAATTTCTAAATTTTTCCAAAGTCAAAGAAAGTCAACTAAATGACATGGTAGTTCCAAATGAAATTCTAGATGATGTGGTAATTATGTGGGGCCCACCACATGAAGCCACAACTCAAGTCAAAAGTTTCAAGTCAAAGTCAAAGGGGCCCACATTGACCTCATGAGAAGTATGTACAAGCAAATGTATGAAGTGACTTTGATTTAATTTAAATCAAATGTTAATTAAAGTCTAAGGTGAAAAAGTTAAAAGAAGTTGGAGGGACCCCACATAACTATAGTTTACGCATTAGTTTGATAAAAGGCACATGATAAAAGAAGCTTCCACATACAACTATAGTAAAGGAATACCCACGTTAGTCAAAGATATCTCCACGCAGCAAAAGAAATTCAACGTAGACTTTGATGGAATGTTAAGTAAGGTGAACTCAAGTTTTTGTGAGGACTATCTACGCATTAAAGTCCACTAAGCCTCCACGCTGCTAGCTAAAAGGTACCTACAACAGTCAACGCAGGCCAACAAGAGACAATAGGCAACTGTCATTTAAATGAGGATTTATCACAACAATCAAAACTTTGGTTTGGTAGCAGTTTACGACAACAAATTGATGGGAGTTAAACTTCCCCTTATCTCCACTAATACTCACACTTGGTAGCAAAAATTATAGCACATTAATCTTCAAGAGAAACTCACACAACAAATTTGAAGACATTCGATGGACAATCAAGGAGTCAAGGTTGCCACCTACAACCAGTCATCTTGCCACTTGTGATTTGATTTTCTACATTGGGATCTTCACCATTGCTACACTTGTCATTTCAATTTTCATTGGGATTGGCTCCTATAGTTCTATTTAAATGAGCCTTTGGCTCTCATATCGTATCTTTAGAATGAGCTATTGAGCTTACGAAGACTCTACTAGATTTTGTATTCATTTTCATATAATAAAAAGACTTTGGGGTACTACTGTGTTGGTGTTTTCCTTCCATTGTTTGAGGTGATGTTATTTCAATTGTTGTGCTTTACATTCTACATGTATGTTGGATTATGCTAGTTATCATTTTGCCACTTGTTTGGATTAACATATGCAAGCTATCTTGTATGGTTTTTGGGTTAGAGAAATACTCTAGGAAGAGAAGCACTAGAAGATTTTTGGTGAAATCTCTAGTCTTCTCTTCCATTGTATAATCTAGCCCCTTTATGATTGCTGACATCATTTTCCAAGTGTGTAGACATCTTTAGATTTGGTTGAAAGATTTACTTGGGTGTGGGGTAACTCTCCAATAGACGAACTAACTCCCAAGATCAAGAATAGAAAGACCCAATCAGTTTGCCTCAAGGATCTCATCAAACGATTTTGAAAGAGAGAGTTTCCTTTCCTCTAGCTTACTAAGATCACATAAATTTAATTTCAATATTTTTCTTGATCAATAGCTTGTGCTTTCAAGGATTTTATTTGCTACCTAGAGCATGGTTTTAACTAGACAAATATGGAGTTTTACTTGCATGTCTTGATCTAGTTCTTGTACACTAATTGTAGATTATCATTTTGACTTTTTCATGTCATCTTTCCATTCATTTGGATCTGTTTTGTAGCCCCTTTTGAGCAGATTTACTAATTTAATCCTTGTGGCAGCTTGAGGGAGTTTTCATTTGAGAAATTTAACAAGTTATTTATAGGACCTTTGGAGCATTTTGAGATGAAAATTCAAGGAGGTTGTGAGTATTTGAGGCATCATTTCTTGAAAGGCCGAGTTCTACTTTGAGGGCAACATCCTTCTCTCACTAGGTTGTGGACTAGAGTAGGCTTAGCCTCTCTCCTTAGCGCTGAATACAACTCTCTTTGTGGCTCATTTGATTGCTGCAAATTTGTTTATTGTATTTTCCGATTTTGTCAAAGACTCTCCTGTAGTTGTTACTTGAAGAGATCTAGCCCTTGGAAGTGGCATGTTGTAAAAGACTCCTTTGGTTTCCTTGGGAAGTCTTCTCAAAATGATTTTCTCCTCTTTTTGTAACCAATCTCTAATAAAAAGATTATTTTTTCTTGTGAGGGAGCTTGGGATTTTTCCCATGGTATCCTTTATCTCCATTTAGAGGGAGGATCATTGCTTGTGGGTGGACTAATCTCTTAGTTTAGTTACTCCAATTTTCTTTGTTAATCTCATTGCTAAGCTCATTCGTACATGATTAGTTTCTTAACATAACACTCATGTCCAATTTTCATTTTAGCATACATTTGAGATTGTTTTATGTTTGCCATTTCCATTTCTTGAATACTTGTATTGGGCAATCTACTACAACACATGCAAATTTTTTTTGATGCAAGCAAATATTTTATATTTACTGGGCAAGTTTAAACTAGTTTAATTTATCCATCTACTTTGGTTTCACAAATCTCTTGAACATATTGCTTTATCATTGTTAGTTTATATTATGTGGCATTATCATTATTGTTGGTTCTTTCTTGTGTCACTCCATTGAAGCAATGTGGCATTGATTTCATTTACTTGCAAAGCAACATATTTGGAACTTGTGGAGCTACATTGAGCTAATTGTTTCACTTTCCCTTTCCATTGAAAGATATTGGTATTGTTTATTTGAGCACTACCTTTTATTTTGAGCACTAATATCAATACTTTCTTGGAAGCAATAGCCCTCACTCATGGATAAGAAGGCTTCCAAGCCAGGCCCCAAGCCTCACTAAAATTAACCTCCAAGCATAAGCTTGGTTGATAGAAAGTATAGGGAAAATGACTTTCTTAGAAAGTTCTTCCATCTAGTATGAAGTAAGGTAAAAGCGTCGTGACTTTGCAGTTATGAAGGTGGCTTGTCTCCTTGTAGTAGCGAAGGCACACACTGTCTCGTAAGACTTAGGGGACGGGTATTGTTAATGACAACTCCGTGTTCTTGCCCCCTCTTTCTTATAGTCACCCCAATTTTTACCCTTTGTTAAGAGCTTAAGAGGAGGACTTCTCATTTAGATTAAAAATAACCAAGACTAAGTGCATTCAAATCTAGTATAGGTGCATCTCATGCTAATACATCTTATGATTTCACTTGCAGTGGTCTATTTTACTGGTCATTATTGAATATTTTATGTTGGCAAGCATTGTTTCATTTTCCTTTTGCAAGTAGAAAACTAATTGATTTTCCTTTTGCAAGATATCTCTATATGCTTTGATTTAAGCATTGATTATATTTTAAAAGCATTTTATATCTTGTATCGATTATCGTGCTAACATCTTTGTTTCCATTTCAGGATTGCTTTGCTTTTATTTTTTGAAGCATTCTACTTTTGTTTTGAGCAAATTTATTTTTCATTCATGTTGAACAATTTATCTTAAGGCACTGGTTTTATGGTTTTAATATGTTAATGATTTTTATTGCTCATAATTCTAAAAAGTAATCCACTTTCACTTTAACATCTCTCCTAGAACCTCATATTTCTTTTATCTTAGTTTTCCATATTAGGGACCAACCAGCATAGCTAACCTAGGAGATAGCTTAAACGAAGAGAGGGGATTTAGTGTGACAACCCCTTTTCTTAGTTACCTGCCACCAACCACACCTTGTGGGGTTGAAGGCTTTTTTCATTGACTTGTAGGTAGGTGTAGGCGACAGGGTTAACAATCTGTATAGATCATATCATTTTGAGTTCATCCTTGTACCTATGTGTATATGGATAAATTATGAATACCTCCCTAGTTAAGGGGGAGTGTTGAAGAATGTAACTAGTGTCGGTCTTCATAATTGTATTTGAGTCATGATGTAATGTATTTGTCAAAAGAAAATAAAAAGCATTTTTTGTTAAAGAAAATGTGACTTATTAAAACATGGGTTTCATGCTTGGGTCAATGGTCAATAGGTCAAAGCACCCATTTAGTGTTCTAGGATTTTTTTCTATTGAGTAAAAGTCTAAGTCAATACATTCTAGACCCTTCTTAGACTATTTAAGCCAAGAAAAAATATTATTCTGGTCATGTAAACCCCTTCTCCATCAAGTTGGCCTCAGCGCATCAAAGATATTCATGTAGACCTCTCCTACTATTCATGTTGGCCTAGAACAGACAGAAACAACTATAAATAGCAATGAAGTCGACTCATTATGGTAGCAAGCAAGAAAAATTCGATTTGAAGTCTTGCAGTGAAAATAAGTGCAAAAAGAAGTCTATAAGAAGCCATGTGAAGGAGATTATATATGCATCCTTTCTGTCACATACACGAACAATTTGTAATATTACAAAACTGAAAATTCTGAACTGAAGATTGCAGGGTCCAAAGTCTAGTCGCAGAACCGAGGCATGGTTACAGGGTCCAAAGTCTAGTTGTAGGATTGAAGTATGGTTATAGGAATCGAAGGTACAAGATGATAGAGAAAGGGATCAAGACTTTCAATCTTGAAGAACTTTTTGATGATAAGCTTGGAAGGCTAACTTGATGGATGAAGAAAGGTCTAGGTCAAATGGTCTTGGTATGTCTCAAATTGATTTGGTTCTATTGGAGAAAGAGTTGATTGGGTTTTCCCCTTCATAGGGGTTTTGCCCTGGCTGTGCGCCTCTCTTTGGTGTCTATGTGATCTTCTTGCTTGGCATTTGTCTTGATGATGTAAATGAACATAATAATAATAATAAAGAAGTAAAATAATCACAAGAACTTGTTAAGGTATAAGGGAAATCTTGTTAAGAATACTCAACTGTATGTTGCCCTAAATTTCTCAACACTTTCCCTCTCCAACTCTTCTTTGAGTGGCTCAATGATATCTGCTAAATAAGTTACCTACCATGTGGCTTTGTTTAGATTTTCTCTCATTTTCTCTAGTTCTACTAGAGTTATATCTTCGACTTTAGTTCTTTTAACCTCTTGATTCTTTACAAGCTTCAGCTCATTTATTTCTTCATCCGATAAAATATTTTATGGTTCCATATTTGGATAAACACCCACTGGAACTTGAATATTTACCCCTGACAAATTCAAATTAGATACTGTACTACTCTTAGTATCATTGTCTGAAGTCTTTGTACTTGCTACTTGTTGAGCATTGGTTTCTCTCTCTATTTTGCCTTCATCCTTCATATTATATTTTAAGATGGTATCCTCCTGAAATTTAGGCTATGCCTTATCAATACTTGCCTCTTGTCCAAACTTTGTATTGTGTCGTAGTCCCAATGCATTGCTAGATGGAGGGTTTGTCATGTTATCAGAGGGGCCACTACTGTCTTCAGCTTTGTCTATATCAAGAATACTTTCATTTTCTCCTTTAGTATTCAACATATCTGAAATTTGAATGACGTTGCTATTAGAAAGGGTATACCCTTCCCTGAGATGGCCATTCTATTCCCTGAGATTTAGCCGCTGTCTTTCATCTTCATTGGTAATACAATTACCTTCAACACTGCTGATACTAACTATGGTTTCCTCTTTAGGATTTTCCTTCTTTTTAGGAGGATACAAACATGTCCATGCTTTTGCCTTTGCTTCATCTCTTGTACTTTGTTTTATAGGCTTGGGCTTATGATCAATATCATTTGATTTGTCTTTCTTGCAACTAGTCCAAAAATCATTCCATTTCCTTATATCTTACTTTTGTTGTACGCTCTTATCATTGCCTTCAAGTGATTGAGCTTCCAAAGTACTTAGGAGTTTCTTAATTTCTTGCATTAGATTCTCTTCATAAGGGTTTTCAGTGTAGTAGTTATTGGAAAATGTAACTATGTTCAGTCTTCATTAATGTACTTGAGTCATTATGTAATGTACTTGTCAAAAAAATAAAGAAAATAATTTTTATTATTATAACAATGACTTACTAAAGCATGAGTTTCATGCTTGGGTCATCATTATTTTAGTCGAAGTCCCTAGTGTGGACCCCTAGGATTAATATTGAGTTTATAGAGTCATTATACATTCAAAGAGACCCTTCTTGGGCTTCTGAATCATGTAAAAAGGTTTAGTATTGAGTCAAATATAATTTATGTATCCTCCACATCAAGTCGGCCTAAGGACCCTAATTCGACCCACAAGAAGCCTATAAATACAATTTAGTCAAAGTCATTTAGAGCATCAACTCTCAAGCTAGTTCGATATCTCAAGAGTAGCTGGAGAAGTGCAAAGTTTGTTGCCGGGAGGTCGAAGGAAGTGCGAGTTTTGGGAAGGCCAAGGAGAGGAAGAAAATTAAAATTTTGGTGCCTCTCTCTCTCTGTTTCGCGTTCTGGATTGGGAGATCAAAGTCTCCTAAGTTTCGTTGTTGTTGAACGTTGCTACCTAGTCAAAGTTGTTGAAATGGGTCGAAGATCTGGGAGGCTGACTTGGTGTGGATGGAAAGTCTGGTCTTGGTCTAGGGTGAAGAGTCTCAAAGAATATTATTAAAAGGAAGAATTATCTTGATTGGGTTTTCCCCTCGAGGGACGTTTTACCCTGGCATAGTGCCTATATTTGGTGTCTCTTGTTTTGTGATCTTCATACGCATAATATGGTAATTGCTTGATGAAAGATGAGATAATAAAGGAGTAAAATAATCCAATACACTCACAAGTAATTATCAAGAAAGGAGAATCAAACCCTAATATAACTGCTTTGATTTTCCAACATGGTATCAGAGCTAAGGTCAGGAAGAGTTGAAGGTCACTTTGTTGGCATGGATTTTCCCTCTGTCATTGTTGGAAGCTGGATCAAGAAGGTCATCTACTACTTGTTCAACAAGGTCAAGAGTCGAGGATTCTTGGCTGCCCTTACAGGTTCTCTTTTTGATGACAATGCATGGATCATTCATAGTGGAGCATAGAGACATATGACAAGTGAAAGTAAGCAACTTCATACACTATCAAAGGAGCCATCTTCTCATGCAGTGGAATTGGGTGACAACAAAAGCTATGCTGTTAGAGGCTTGGGATCAACAGTGTTGAAGCTGGATAATGGATCACGTGAAAATTTGCTGCAGTAATTGATTTATTTCTCCTACTTATTTACAATAAATTATTCACCAATGCTTAAGTAAATATCAAAATAAATTTAGCTGTAGACTTCACAAATCAAGAACTGAAAAATAAAAGGCAAGAGAAACATCAGCATATGAACAATCGCATTGACACACTTGTTCTTGGACAATCGTCCTCGGAAAAACCCAACGTGGGAAAACCAGTGCAACAGATTTGAGGGTTTTTGTTATTGGTAGTAAATATCTGAATACAATCTAGATGCCCCAGAGAAAATGGCAATCCACTCTGAGAAGATAACTGAGAATTTTCTTACATTGATTCTGGAGATTTTATCTTGTCCCCAGCTCTTGGATGACCTACTGCGCATTCTCTGCGTGGGCCTACGCAACCTTTGCATGACTTCTGCATGGAGTCTCCCTCTGACTACGTCAACCTGGGCTGCTTCTACTGAGAAATTGAGATTTTTCCTGCCAATCACCCACAGTGATTCTTGGTACTGATCTCTGCTTATCTCCCAACACTTCTGTGTCAACCTCCTCTAGTTTCTGCGCTATCCCTTTGCATCAATCTCCTCCAGCTGCTGCGCTGTCCCTCCTTGGCTCAACGTTGGCTATATTACCCTTCACTGTCTTCTCTGACTTATATTCACTGGAACTGGAAATCACTTCCTTCTAGTACTGCCTTTGATCCTCACTGCTTGATCACTGGTTCGAATTCCTCAGCAAACCCTGCCCTAGGAAAGTCGAATTAACTGATCAACACTTTGTGTATTTCTTGCTAAACCCCAGGCCTCCTTATACTTTTCTCGTTGAGACTTCAACGACCAAGATTAAGTCTTTAATCAACGGCTAAGATTAAAACTCGCAAGTTAACTGAGTCGAACTGGTTCTTGCTCCAATCATAACTAGAGTCACAGCTAGTCCTTACTCTATCAATGGTTGAAGTTCCCAACTTGTCCTTTTCTAAACTCGATTTGCCACTCGAAATGTAGCTAATTGGAAAAAGGGTTTGTTGAATTGTGTAACTAGGTTCGATCTTCATAATGTTTATTGTAATCATGATTTTATATATTTGATATCAAAGAGAAAATAAATTTATTGTCATTCTTGATTCATGAGTTTCATGCTCAAGATAAATTTATTTGTAGGTCAAGTACCCATTGAGTACTCCTAGGTTTGTCATAGAATTATGAAGTCAAAAGAGTCATTGTCATACATGTAAGACCCCTTTGGGCATGTTGTATCTTGAAAATATTTTTTTTGTAAAGTCAAAAGTGTCATAAAGACCCTCCAAGACCTTGTCAAACAATTTGGTCTACAAGAAGGATCAAGTCAGCCTCATGGGAAGCAATTCAACCTCCTAAGAAGCCTATATATAAGGGAACCTTGACTTCATTTGAGAGACATTCATTCAAGCAAGAAAGCAAGTTGGATCTCCTCAAGAAAGAAACTAGAAAAGGACAAAGATCAAGGAAAAGAAGAAAGAGAAGCAAGATCGAAGTTTTGGACCTCTCTCTCTCATGTTAGGGTTTCTAAAGTAGTTGCTAGACCGAAATTGCAAAAGTTGCTGGGGAAGTTGAAGTTACAGAAGAAACTGCTAGGGAAGTCAAAGTTGCAGAAAAAGTTGTTGGGAAGTCAAAGTTGCTTCTAGGTCAAAATTGCTAGAAGGTTGAAATTTCTGGAAATTGCAGGGGGTCAAAGTTTTTGGGTTGAAACTGCTATTAGTTGCTAGGTCAAAATAGTTGGAAAGAAAAGTTCATCAAGAAGGAAAGTGTGACTTGGTCTTGGAGGTATCTTTGACAAGGGCTTAGTTCTTGGAATTCGTCATTTGACGGTTGACCATTCTATGAGAAGAGAAGAATTCTTGTGGATTTTCCTCTCAAGAGGAGAGGTTTTGGCCCTGGCTTGCAGCCTACATTTTGTGTCCTCTCGTCTTATTGACCTTCATTGTTTGGTAGCTGTTTGATGATAAATAACACTAGCAATAATCAAATAAAAGAAGAAGCTAATCAAGTTAAGTAAAAATACATCACAAGCAGTTATCAAAGTAAGAGAAATCACCTAGTCTAGATGCCCCTAGATTTCTCAACAAGGTCCATGTAACTGATCCTTCAACTCTGCGCATGAAATTGTGAATATTATTCCTGCAAACTAGAAATAAATTCACCATCTCCATGAACTCACTCCATGGTCAAAGAAGGACAACTCATGGTCTTCCTAGCTAAGGCATGCACTAGAGAAGTCCTACCACTCACTACAATTTTCAACAAATGTCGAAAACCTCATCTTTGAAAGTTTGTGGAATTTAATTCTGATACCGCCGTTGTGATTAACTCATCAAGAGATTTCCAACGATATAAATTTTATCTCAATCCGACTCTCGGATCAGAAATTATGCTCGTTAGAAGTTTGCCAAATTAGGAGGGTCCACATTAGTCCATGGATCTCTATGTGCACCCCACATGGTCCCTGCTTGCCATGTGTCATTGCCGCACCAGCACCTTGTGGGGTTTGCAGGGTCCTCATGCTAAGGCAGTTAGGACACTCTACTATGTTGAGTGTAGCACTGGTATATGAAACCTTCTCATTCTAACATTTGGTGGTGCAAATCGCTCCAATGGTGGTTTCAAATCTGGGAAAGGGGGCCCCTCAATTAATCTCAACCATTGATTGGAGATGGGCGGGGTGGCACTAATCCTTACCGTGCCCTCCCTAATCTTTAAACATCAACCACGAGAAGACCTCCTCAATTGATCTTGACTGATGATCTCTCGAGAGGGACTTAGTTTCTTTGAAAAGCTCAATGACCCGGAGACTTGCGAGCCTGGTAGGATCCATCCGCAGGCCACGTCATCTCGACATTGTGTTCTTGGTCTTCCCTCTATTCCAACCTCAATTGGAAAACACTGAGGTTCAAGGTTTGACATTTGAGAGTAGGGCCCACCTCCATTCCATGTCACCCCAGACCATGCCATCTCGACATCGGGTTCTTGGCCTTCCCTCTACTTCAACCTCAAGCAGAAAATGTTGAGGTTTAAGGTCTGAGATTCGAGATTTGCGCTTCACTTTGTTATACTGTGTGCTCGAGGTTCCTTGCCTCCCTCTGCTCTGGCCTCAATTGAAGAATGCCAAGGTTTATGACTCGAGGTGGAGCTCATCGGTCCATGTCATCTCGACACCTTGGCATTGGAGGTTTCCTTACCTCCTCGCGCACTTGAGTTTTGTGGCCTATGATTGATATTGGCCCATTAGCATTGGGCCTCTTCATACCAAGATTCACATAATTACCCTGGGGGTTCGACGACCAGATGAGGCCCACAAGTCCTAGTTCAAATGGGCGAGGTTTTGCCTGGGCCCCTCAGGTGTCGGGCGTCTCCCATATGTTCATATGTATATATTGACGGTCATTACTCCCCATTAGTCCCGACGACCAAAAGAAGCACCAAGCCAGGGTGTTCACCAAAACAAAGGAGGGTGGTTGCCCCAAGCCATCTTCTCAGTGTATTGAGGCTTGTGGCCCCGAGGTCCAAAGACCTCAATCTCTAGTGGACGTACATAGCAACATATTAACAATCCAACTCTATTGCTTTGCTACACGCTAGTTAAACTCATCCTTAGAAACATATATGCTTTATTAATCGATTGATCGCATTTTCACACTTCGAGCCATTATGGAGGAGGCTCGTCATTGCTCTTCAAAAGTCTGCTGCTACGTTGTAGACTTCCGATCCACTTAGTTTTAAAAACCGAAATTGGGTTTTGAATTGGCCGTCTATCTAACTGCGATTCGAACCAGAATTGGATCAAACCGGATTGAACTGGATTCAATTAACCAAAATTGGAAAAAATACATAAACTAATTAATTTTAATGTTTTTTTTTAAAAGATTATAAACAATGATTCCAAACCATTAGAGACAAAATATGGAAATTCTTCTCATCTATATGCCATGTAAGGTTGCCTATATCAAATTGGCATCATGTGCAATGCATATCAATGATATCATTGACAAAATACATAACCAGTGAGGTTCTAAATGGCATCTAGAGTTCTAAAACAATGCTACAATGAGGCTCTAAATGGCTTTTCGAGTCTAAACAAAATGCTACAACTTGAGCTACTAGGCTACTAGCCTACTACAAATCATCAATCATCAAACTAATCACCACTACTACACATGGGATCATCACCAAGAGCTACATAAACATCTTCCAGCTCAAAATTTGAGGACTCCTCAAACTCCTCTCCAACCTCAATAGTAGTACTAGTAGTAGCACGAGCAACATCACTATGCCTAGTAGAACTAGAAACACAAGTTCGCTTAGCTGCATGACTATTATTTCCCTCACGAGTCACCATGTGCCATGCTTGGTCTTGTTGGTTCACTTCCTTCAGCTCTTGGTTCAACCACTGGATCTGCATTGGGATCAACACCTCCAACTCCACTTTTCACTTCAAATTAGCTCCAAGATGACAAAGAACCTCCAAACATGTTGTTGTTGCTCCAAAACTCATTGTTGTTGCAAAACTGTCCAAGCTCTCATATGCACACAAACACTAGAAATCAAATGTGTGAGGCAAATAGGAGCTTAGGCATCCTTTTATAAGCTTAGGGGGCCAAATTTAGAAGGGAACCTACCATGGTTTGCTAAAAAACACCTCCAAAAACCACTCGGGAGTCTAATCAACATGCCCAACCATGTGGCTTCCTAACCGGCCGTCTTTTTACAAAAATCGGCCAATCAGGTACAAAACCAATCGAATTGGCCGGTTTGGTACCAAAAGTGGCCGATTTGGTACCCAATCGATCTTGACCAACCAACCAATCGAATTTTTTGGGCGGGTTTGATATCTCAGAGAGCTAAACGACTGGTTTGATGGATTTTCTATTTGATTGGCCCGATTTTTAAAACTAAGCTTCCGGAAAGCATTTGACATTGTACCTGGGGAGACATTGTTCTAGAGGCTTCGTGACACTGGGATATCTGCGACCCTCCTAGTAGCCATCATGAAACAATATATGAGTCAATCATGGGTCACCTCAAGTTGGCGCATGGCCTTCCTGACTTCATCTAGAGTACCATTGGGGTAAAACAGGGGTTCCCTCTCTTGCCAACCCTCTTTGGAATTTATATTGAGTAGTTGGAATCTTTCCTACATAAGCACATCCATGAGGGTGATGGTTGCCTTCTGCATGAGGTAGTGATCTCCTTGTTCGTTTTTGCTGATGACTTGATCTTATTGGCTTCTACTCTAGAGGGCTTGTAGAGACAGATAGATGGCCTAGCCAGCTTTTGTTACCTTCGACAGCTAATGGTCAACCTTGGTAAAACTAAGGTTATGGTCTATAATGCTTCGAAGAAAGCTCTTACAAATAGACATCTCTACTATCGGGAAGAAGAGATTGGGATCACCACATCATACCTCTACCTGGTAGTACAATTCAGAGGACCGTGTTTTGGTATGCGATAGGTCCACACCTTATTGCTCTGGCTCATCATCCAATGCAAGCATATAGTCCCACATCCCATTATCCAAGTGGAGTTTGGTGTCCAAACTTTCCACCTCGAGGTCATATTTTGCTTGGTTTCTTTCCTTCATAAAGTTAGACCTTTCAAAAATTTAGCTATTGGGAGAGACCAATACCCCTATCTTACACTTTATTCCTTGGAGGTCCTCACTTTATCTCCCTTAAGCTGAGCATGTGGTTGGTTCTTAGATGTATCTCGGCTTCTCCAGTCATTGACCATCTCTCCAAAGCGCCTGGTTCAGATGCTCTCTTGATGCTCTAAGCCATCTTCTACTGCCTAGACAAATATTGAATCGGTCCATTAGAGAGGATATCTACAAATTGTACATTCAGGTCACTTGGACTTCATTCCAGACGAGCCTAGGCCTGAAGATGTCCTTCTACCTTGACCACTTCTTGGAGTTGGAGGATGGTATCATCGTTCGCCCAAAATACACATGGAGACATTGGATGCTCTCACTCAGGATCCCCTTACGACAACACTGTGTTGGTTCTCATCGACTTTGAGTGGAGATTGACCACCATATACAACGATTTGATAGGATCGATGTGTCATCTATAGGAGCCAGAGACATAGCAACAACTCATTTTTAGGTGCTCCCTATAGATCAAAGGATGCTTCCATTGACTTTATAGAGATTCGAGGGGCTCCCTCTACCTTCTTTTGATATCTGGATTAAAGATACTTATCCTTCTTCATCAGGGAGATATTTAGACACAAATCTTTGGCCCTACATATGCTGCATTCTGTGGGGATGACCCAGACGATCATATCATACTTTCAGGTTGATCTGACTGATCAAAACAATAAGCGTTGAGTTCACTTCCAAAGTACTTCAAATAGTAGAGTAGTGAGACATCGGGCCTCCCCTCAGCCCCCTACTAGAGGAGGTTGACCGATTTCCTCGAGACCGGTTTCGAGGTGCCGAATGGCAGATAAGTCTATGCATGTCCAGAGCTTCAGAGGGATCAATTCCAAGCGGATCTAGAGTAGATCGCCTCCCCTCACAAATTCCTTCCAAGCTGCAGCAGAGTAGCCAAAGACTTATCTAGAGCTTTTTTCTTTCGGTCTCTGATGTTAGGAGTATCCCTCGCTCCTTCCTCCCCCCTAGGATCGTGCAGTTAGATTCCCAGATAGCTCCAAAGGACTTGGACAATGAGCCAACACACTGGTTGCCTCCTTGCTATTGGTTATTAAACTCGGGCATTCTTGACATCACAAACCTCATGTTCAACTTTTTCTCTCTCTATGGGCTCTTCACTAGGCTGCTGATATGGTTTTATACATGTTCATGTACATGTGGATATCCTATTGTTTGTATTTTTCACTATTTTGCATATATATATTTTTGTATTAGATTTAGCTTTTCTAGGAGTGGCGTTTGCACTCCCACATTGTACTCTTACTAGATGTATCCTCTAGTCCCATTGACCTATTTTTTGTGTTCATTAGTTGGACATTAATAAAATTATCTTATCGTATCTTATTAATGACATAAGTATGGAATATTCAAGATTTCACAAGGAAAGTTATAGGTTATTTTTAGACATCACAACTCCATTGAGCAGGCTGAGCTATTTAAATCATAAGCTATCACTGTCAAGAAGAGAGTGAGCATAACACAATTAATTACATTATTCATGAACTGAATACACACCAACACAATCCAAGTACACAATCCGCGGATCATGAATATGATAGTGAACTACCCAGTTCCAATATTCAATATCACTGGAGATTTATAAGATAGCTGGTTAATCAGACAATAAAAAATAGACATATTAAATATCCTGTAAATCATGAATATGGCTGTAATCCACATAGTTCAACCATTCATTTCGACCATTGACGGTTAAGTTATCTTGTCAAGTATGAATATAACAATGGCCCTCAAACATTCAGAATTGAACATAAAATCTTTGCATTACCCAAACACGACATGGTATATCACAGTTCATAAATAAAATTTAGATAAGAATTTATACTTATCTGAGTATGTTAAGGTTGGTATCAACTGAAAGAGGGACTTCCACTCTCCACCCAACTATAGGCCAGTTACACTGCAACTTTCTTGCAGCTGACCACCCCCAAGTTGGATCCAAAGTTTGAGGGATGCTTGCTTAGGGAAATTCACTTCAAGGCTTGGTAAACACTCCAGAGATGGAGTCCACTGTCTAGGTGGTTTTTTAGTTACTCTCTGGTAGTAAACCCCACAGTGACTCACTTACTTCTCTAAGTTCATTCACAAGGTTTCCTTACTCTTTGTTATTAGTAACTAGGGGATTCTCCACTTTGGGGAGGTTGCTCCTTGCCTCGTCCTCTCTTGCTGTGTCTTTTGTTGCATCTCAGAGAACAAAACGCTCTTCCCTTCCTTTCACTTGCTTGTTCTCTCTCCTCTCCTTTCTATTCAACTGTCACCGTTGACTGAGAAAGTACTCTTTGCTCTTTTGTTTGCTCGTTGACTGCCTTCTCCTTTGCGTGAGCCTCATTTTACACGAGGTGGTTGTCCCCCACCTCTATTCATGAGGGAGATGGGATGGGCGTGGTCCACTATCCACATCGCCCAATCCCATGTCATAATTACTTATCAACGCAGGTGGGTGGATGGATCAACAAGGGGTTCAGGAATTCAATACAACCAGCTATGGCTTGCTCATGGCATGCAACGGGTTTTTCTCCAATCACATCTCATAAGCAATTTGTCAGGCAGTGGCTTTCCTGGTTTGCAAATGATTTCAGTTATTAAATTCAGGCTGGGTTCATGGCCTTTAAGGCACGCAAGCAAGCAACCTTCCCTCAGACAATGGATCTGTAAGGCAGGTCCTTCATTCAGTCGTCAGTTAATCAATTATAAAAGCTTAGTCAGTGTATCAGCCAGCCATGGCTCTCCATGCTGGCAGTGTAGTCATAATCTCATATTACATATACAGGGGCAATGCGAGGGATGTTACATTCCCCATGATCCATGGATGGTAAATGGTGCAAACCATTGCCCTTGATTATGGAGCCTAACCCTGGGGGATCGAGAGAATTGAACCCATGACCTCCCAAACTTTGGGAGAGAGAAAAGATGTCTCACATTTGGTTCATGATGTCTTGAACTAACCCACCCTTGGGGCCTATTGGACTTAGCTATAGAAGAACTTTTATGAAATTGTTTAGACATTGCATTTTCTGTAGGCAGTGAAGGCAGGTAAGGAGGCAAAGAAGGTAACGGTGGTTGAGCTTTGAGGGTCCTTGACTTCAGCATTGTGTTAACTTACCTATAGCTCAGAAGGCATTCTCCTTCAGGTTCCAGTGCTGCATATCCAACAAATCCTGTTCACCTTGGTTACTGTGCAGTAGTATTTTCTGTGGGTGGTTGAAGTGCATTAATTATGCACATTAGAGTAGGCACATTACTTTTGTAGGCATTTTGTAGTTGATGTATCATGTATACATGCATGCTTGGACCCATTCTGTCTTGAGTGAGGTGCTGTTCCAAACTTCGACAGAGTCATATTTAGTATGTCTCTTTGTTTAGCTAGGCGCTGGCTTTCCATTTTTAGAAGTGCTGTTTCAGTCTTTCAGGCATTGTTTCCATCTCTAGGAGAAGTGCATGGGAGAGTAGGTTTCCAGATTTAATTAGGGCATACTTTCCTGGATAAGGAGGCACACTATCTTGGCAATCTTCTTATGCAGGTTGGGTTCATTCTTTCCAGGCATCCAGGGTTAGTGTTTTTGCATCTTGTAGAGAAGACACACCACAACAATGATGGAATTTCCTTGTAAACCATAGCCTTCTTTATGTATAAAAGAATGGCTGGGTGTTTCACTGGAGTAGCGAGACAGTTAGGGTTATGAGCAGTTGGTTTGTAATTCTTCTTTGCAAGTGATGGAGAATTATGTGATTGAGTTCCTACACATTCTGTTTGCTGTCCATTATTCACAGAACAGTGTTTTGCAGATTTACTTCTATTCTGTGTTCTGATTTTTCGCATTATGCATTGTCTGTACCTTTGTATATACAAATCAGAATTTTGAGTTTATACAGTCTGCTGTTTTGAGAAGTGTTTAGGTGGTTTTCAGATTCGTAGCTTTATGGTTTGGTTCATAGAATTACAGATTTGTGTATTGTGTATTCAAATTTAATAAAAGGGAGGGATGTGTATAAGAATTAGACATTGGAGAAGTTGAGTTGTAATCTGAATCAGGAACAGTGGTCTTGAGTGGCTGTGCAGTAATGGTTTCCAAATGATTCAAAGGAAATTGTGTTCACAACTCATGACCTTTTCTTTGCAGAAAACCCCACTTGTGTTGTGTTCTCTTGATCCAGTATATCTCTTATTCATGTCCAAATCACTTATCTGATTTTCTTTTTATTGGCAACAAAACCAGTTATTGGCCTTCAACCTGTGCTTATGATAGATTTTGTAAGGTGGATTATATTAATGTTGTACTCAACAATTAAAGAACCAGCCATGCAAATAAAGAACATTATACAGAACACCAAGATGCACAGTTCAAATCTAAGTTGCATAGTTCGGGTTCAGCAATGATTAAGTTTGATTCAGGTTCAAATTTTCAGAAAGCCGCAATTTTAAGGCCTGTATGGAGGTAGTTCCAACTGGACAGGGAATTTATTGTAGATTCATGTAAAAGTAGTTCAATGGACAAGTTCCTTCAAGATAAAAGAATGCCACAACTATTTTTGTGGGAAAAAGTAGTTGACTGGATGAGTACTTACAGGTCATTAGAAGCCTAGAAGGTTGAACAGTGAATTCTTCTAGTTGATAATTTTCCCAATTTTCTTACCAAGTTGAGTTATTGAGAATTTGAGATTTTGTTTCATAATCATCAGAAATTGGTTGCTGTCTTTTTGCAGTCAATGATAACACGATTGGATAAAGGAGGAGAATCATTAAATGGCAACTCTGACAATACTGCTGTTCTTGAAGCTCAGGTAATTTGGTTTTTGACTTAAATAATTGTCGGTGATAAAGATAATCTTGTAGTGTTAGCATCCCCTGTTTCCATAAATGTCATTTGACATTTTTATAATATGAAAATCATTGCAATCCAAAAAGGGAAAAAGGTGTTAGTCTTGTAAACTATACATTTACAACATTGCTCTTAAAAATTGAGTATCTGTTAATATGAGACTTCAAATCCATTGTATTTCTTAAAATTGCATTCATGCTTTACATGGAAATGTTCTGTAGATTTAGTGTGGAATGTTGGAACTTGGAAGCATGTACTAATAGTGATAACGATAACCTTGATAGATATGCTATTATAGCTATGGCTATAGACTTGCTTAATGTTTCCAACATTGCTCTCTTGATAAAACTGAATTATATTGTTCTGTAAGTCATTTAAATGGTTGCAAAATGCAAATATCTGGTACTGAAAGTTCGTGATGCATTCATGCTGTTGCAATATTATTTATTATTATTTTTTCTGCATGGAAATATTTTATACCTGCACACTTTAAAATATGCAAATTTACTACTAATGAGAAGTTAGACCCTTGATGAATCCACTAAGTACAGCAGTGGCTGTCCTCTTGTTTGTAAAGTCCATCATTGTGCTCTTAGTCCATTAGTGTTGAAACTTGAAACTTCTTTTTCTGGAATTTCTTTTTTCCCTTCTAGTTGCCTTTAACTGAAATAGGAGAAATTTAGAATAGTGACTGGATCCTTGGTGATTCCCACTCTCACAAGCATGCATGCTTGCACATCCACACTTTTATTTTGTAATATCCCCCTTAGGGAGATTACCCTTGGGATGCAATTCTGAGGTAGGGTTTTCAATAACACATGAAAGAATTGTGTTTCAGAACAGTGATGAAAACCTCATCAATCTATAAAACCGTGCTGATCTTTTATTGAATTGCACAAGTAGAATAATCAAGAATTCAAACAACAGTTGATTCCACCAGCAAACACTATAAAGTAGGGCTGATTTAACAAACAAATCACAGACTTATGAAGATCAAGAATCTCGCAATAGGGTTATCAAAACATGGTTTTTAAGCTTACAACTGTAACCGTCCCCCTTGCAGCATAACATCATATCAACAGGCCTTGTTGCTGCGTTGCATCCTTATTCACCTTTGTTGCCTCAGTCTTTAGTGCAGCCAGCCCCTGAATTTTCCCTTAATCCCTCGCTGTCTCCTGATCATGGCCCTTAGGTCGCTTGCTGCCTCAGAAGAAGGCATCTTGGCCTTTTGTTGCCCCAGAAAGTCAGACTGCTGCCTCAGGATGATGTGTACCAGCTTTTTCTGCCTCAGCAAGGTAATTATCAGTCCATCGTTGCTTCTGGAAGACAACTCTAGCTCCTCGCTGCTTCACAAAGGCAGTTTCTAGTCCTCGCTGCCTCACAAAGGCAGTCTCTAGCCCTCACTGCCTCTGCCACAGAAAAATGTGTCCCAACCCTTTGCTGACACAGAAGGGGAAATTTTAACTCCTTGCTGCCTCAGAAAGGTAGTCTCTAGTCCTCACCGTGTAAGAAAGATGGGTTACAGCCCTTTGCTGCCACAGAAAGGGAACCTTCAGCTCCTTGTTGCCTCCAAAAGCACTTAACCAGCCTTTCGCTGCCATAGATAGACAATCTTCAACCCTTTGCTGCCTCAGAAGTTATAACTCAGCCAGAATTCGGTCCTTTAGCAAGAAAAAGTGGAGGGATCAGCTAGGGTGGAATCCTTCACCACCAAAACCAATTGGAGAAAAGGGGTCTTAAAACCCTGCAAGAGCCTCAGCCCAAAATCAAAAGAAAATAACAATCCATGATGATCGTAATGACTCTCCTCCTTTCCTTATATAGTTTCTCTTAGGGGCTTTTCCCTTCTAAATTCAAATTGAGTGACTTGCAAGTTTCCCTCAATTTGCCCCAATTTAATTTTTATTATGTAAAATTACTTAAGTAACATTAAATAATAATAATTTCCCCTTTTGAAATGACTATAGTCTACGGGGTTAAATAGGCTACTACTTCCTTCTTTGGGCAATTCATTCGAAAATGACATTATATGTTTCCAGACTTTTGGATTGGATGTCATTACTAAACATTTTGACAAAGCATTCACAATAATTGTCCGGAATTTGGAGAATGATATTTAAAGCTTTATGTGCCTTGATTAATGGAGCTCAATATGGCTGTCTTCCTGTAACAAGGAGTTGGTCCTTGGGCTATATTTATGAAGTGTAGAAATGTTTGTGCATGGATAATTGTAGCTCGGCATATCCCGTGTTAGTCATGGCTCTATCTTCCTTTTCTAGTTGCAGATGATTATACTTAGCCTTGATTTGTGAGATAACCTTACAACACTGTGTTGAATGGTGTTGTCATTGATGCCAACATCAAGCTTTGAACACTCTTTACATTTGTCTTAGGAAGCATTGATTGGAAGCTCCCATGAACAAGAAGATTTGGAAGGATGAGAAGCTCCTATGGTATGGTCATGTTACCCTACTTTTGATGAAGATTTTGGATATGAAGGTCAGTGAAATGGAAAGCAAGACCATCACCAATTGATAGAGCTCGTTGTGTCGATTCCAACGGTAGGTGGCACACCACATAACTCCTCACAGTTGAGGAGATATGGCTGTTTAAATTGAAGCCTCGGGATTTGGTCAAAGAACCCTATTGTTGCCCAAAATGTATACCTAAGGTGCAACGCTCAGAGTAGGGGTTGTCACCTATTCCCTACTCACTTCGTTTAAGCTCTCTCTTGGGCAAGCTAAGGGGGGTAGTCACTAAAGGATGAATAATGAAGGAAAACTTGTTGAATCAAGTCTAGGAGATCTGAGGGCAAGACGATCACTTCTCTTAGTAACTTGAATTAAGATTAGATGACAAGTGAGATTATTATTATTGGGCAATGCAAGAGTCAAAAGATAGATTTAATTAGATCAATATGACACTTAAGATGAACAGTGAGAGATGAGTGCCTTAATAACAATGCTCAAACAAATTTAAAACACTTGCATAATAATAAATGATGTTTCAAGTTAGAAGATAAGTAATGTTGCAAAACAACGTTAGCACAAGAAATCAAAAGATTAAAAGCAATTGGAGATATGAGCAATAAACTTTAGAGAATAATTTGCAAGGAAAATAGGCTTGTACTTGAAGTAAAGATGAGTTTTTATGACACAAGGAACTTGAAATGACAAATATAATGATGTAAAACTTGCAAGTATAGATTGAGCTCACAATTCCAATTACATTAATCAATTAAATTGTAAAATGATGGAGGATTAATGCAAGATCTATCTATATGAAATGTAGAAATCTTGTTTGATTTTATTTAAAAGGCCTAATCTAAGGTGAAGGACTTCTCCTCAATTATCAAAAACTAGTCTTAAACAAGGTTGTAGAAAGAAGTGTTGGGGAAGGAGGCTAAGGTCTCATTAATGATACCTACCCAAGACTTCTAACAAACCAAGTGCCTCTGTTCCTACAAGGGACTCGGCCACAAGAGAACTGCAAGGTCACTTGTTTTAACTGTTGAGTAAGGGTCAAACTTCTTAAATTGAATGGTGGAAAAGGTTGTCCTAAACTTTCTATCAACCAAGCTTAAGCTTGGAGGTAGATTTTAAAGATGCAAAACTAACTCTAAGATGCAAGTGCAAGATACAATGCTTCAAAGAGATACAATGATTTCATCGTGCTTCCAAAATAGATAGATGCCAATATGCTGATAACCAAGATATGGATATATGTTTTGAGCACAAGATTATTAGCTTATGACAGTAATTAGTGAAGCAAGAATAATTACTCAATGAAACAATAGAAAGAATGACAATTAGGATTAGATGAGTTAACAATAGCCTAAATGCCTTTAGATATGCTTATTAAGAGAGATTCCCACTTATATTAGTCAATGAATTAAGTGAAAATTACATGATGTAAACACAACTTTAGGATGGCAGATGAGATTGCTAATGATTAGGGAAAACTACTTAGATCACAATTAGCAACTGAAACAAGACAAGATGTATTCCAATGTAATTAGATCAGTAGCGATTTAGGAAAATGCAAGTTAGTAGATGCAATTAGGATGTAATGCAATATGCAAGGGTTAGTGGCTATATCTACGTTAGCAAGAGAAAAAGGTCTCCCTTTTAAATAAGGAGAAGAGGGATACCAAGGGATCTAAGTCCCCAGCTCCCTAAAGAGGAGAAAATAGTTTTATTAATGAGATTACAATGGAAGATGCCCTCTAGACAAAGGAGAAAGGCTCTTCTTTAAGGAGCTTCACAAGCAAATATGATAGCTTTACAAGATAAATGGATCCACTTGAGATGTCTCAAAACTTTTCCCAAGGCCAGACTTCAAGTGCACTCGACCTTCCAACAATATGATAGCAGTGAGATGGTTCTTGGCCTAGAGAACAAGCTCAAAAAATGATGAAGGATTTGTTAGTTTTTGTAGCATTAGATATGTGAAAATTTTATCACTGCAACAACTGATTTATTTTACCTACTTATTTTCCTGTAAGTTATTTACAAAAACCCTTCAGTAAACATTAAGTTAAATTCTGCTACAGACATCATACCATAATACAGAAACAAATACATGCACAAGAATGAAACACATCAACACAAATATTTTAGACAAATGTCCGAGGAAAAACCCAATGCGGGAAAACTGGTGCAGCAGAGGAGGGTTTTATTAATCAGCTATTCTTGAGTACAACTGGGTGCCAAACTGGCTTACCCAATAGAGATAAATTCTCTATCACCTCTCCCAGACTCAGTGTCGGACTTGTTGGCCTCTGTGCAGCTCCCAGACCCTCTGTGTCAGCTCCTGCCTCTCTGCCTTAGCACTGGGCCTCTCTGGGTCACCCATGCAAGCCCTCCAGTGATTGTGTAGTCCCCTTGGCTTTGCGTCTGCCTCTCTAAGCTTTGTGTTGATCTTCTGGTGCTGTTCCTGCCTCTTTGTTTCGCACTCGCTACCTTCTTGCTGCAATCTAGACCTCTAGTTCGAATTTCTCAGCAAACCCCGCTCCAGAAATCGAACTGACTGGTCTCCCTCAGTGTATCTCCAACAAACCCTCAAGTCTTCTCTTATACTTTTCTTGTTGATGAATCAACGACCGAGATTAAGTCCCTAATCAACGATTAAGATTAAAATAGACTTGATATTCGTCTCTTAAAAGCTTCTCATCCTTATCTTTACTAATACCCATTAATATTTTTATTTTCCTAAGTTTAGATTTAGGACCTCATTAAAAATATTAATTATTTTAATAACTTTTCATTCGGATGGAATTTTCCAAAACGATTCCTGGGTCTTGGAGATCTCATGCTCTTTAGCCTCTCCACCAATTTTCATAGCTAGAGCACATTCGATGCTACCCCAAATCAATAGGATGTGTTCTAGCCACGAAATTTTGTGGAGAGGCTATAATACATGAGATCTCCAAAACCTATAAATCATTTTTGGAAATTCCGCTTAGAAGTGTCTCAATTAGATTATTAAGCAATTTTTAAATATTTCCTAGGTCTAAACTTAGGGAATATGGTTAATTAATCAACATTAATTAAGATAAGGCGTGAATCATCTAGAAATTCACATGGATCGACCCAGAAATGATCCTAGCCATTGATTAAGTTTTAATCTTGGCTGTTGGTGCTAGTGGATTATAAAAGAAGGTCGATGTGGTGATGGAGATCATCCAATGCTGATATTTAGTTGCCCAAGCAATTCGATTTTCTCAGTAGCAACAACTCAGCACAGAAGATAGAGCTAGAGGGTAGTAGCAGATGGAGCAGGACAGCAGCAACGTTCCGGGAGGAAGTTTTTAGTTCTCGGAAGAGTCGAAGGAAGGAAGGCATAAATTTGTAGAGGGCCAGCGCAGATCTCTCACGTAGAGGTTGGGGAAGGTATTTTGGAGGCAAAAAATAACTGTGGGGTGAGAGAAAATTCTCACAATATTTTTGTCATTGTTTTCTTCAAATTAGATTGCTCGCAGGGCATCTAAATTATTGTACTCAGATTTGCTGCTGAAAATTGATAATAAAACCCTCATCTGCTGTACCGGTTTTCCCAAGTTGGGTTTTTCCGCGGACAATTGTCCAAAAATAACCGTGTCAATTTTATTTTGTGTGTGCTAAAATTTCTCAGTTTCTAGCATTTTATTTTCCACAGTATTTGTGGAAATTGCAGCTGTGATTTTATTCGTATTTTTTGTAGTAAATAAACTATAGAATTAATTTCTAAGCTAGTAGAACAATCTCCAGTAGCTACAATTAGATAGAATTTTCACATGGTATCAGAGCTAGGTAACTTAGAAGTAGAAAAAAAGGAATTTCGTTGTTCAGAGGGAGCAGCAGATCGAAATTCCCAGAGAGACTGCACAGAGCCCAGTCCAGGCAATTTGAGTTGCTAGGGAAGCAGTTCGATTCTTTCAGCAGGAAAATCGAATTGCCCAGTTAGTGATTCCAACAGCCAGAGGGTGTAGTTGCAACTCAGTTTTTTCGCTGAGCAGAATACTAGTTGGACACAGAAAAGTTTTATTGCATGTTGCAGAATTCGCGTTGGGAGGAAAAGAGAAATAACACAGTAAATTTGTTCCAGTTTAGCCATGGAAAAAAGTAACATTCAGGAGACTTCAGATTTGTCTTCTAGATTGGAAGACGAATTTGCTTGCTTAGCAGGATCAACTTCACAAGGAGTCTGGTACATAGACAGTGGAGCTTCAACTCACATGACAGGGGTTAGAGAATATTTCTCTAGCTACAAAGAGGAGCAGATGGATTTCCAGATTACTATGGGAAACAAAATGAAATGTACTCTAGCAGGGAGAGGTACCATAGGTTTTCAGGGGGAGTCAGGAGCAAGCACCAATGCTTCAGATGTATTGCATGTGCCAAGATTGGGTATGAACCTGATTTCAGTATCCCAGTTATAGGATAAAGGGTACGACGTTCACTTTGTAGGGAGGAAAGTGTATGTCAAGCACCCGAGCTGGAAGAACGTAAGACAGATTGGAGTTCGAAGTAACAGGTTGTACCGATTACAAATCGATTCTTCAATGGCATTGATAGGCAGCAACAATAGCAGTGGGAAGGAGTTGAATGAATCATGGAGCACTCAGGATGCTCAAGAAGATCGTATCAGGGGTTCCTAAACTAGGGACTGAACACGATGATGTGTGTAGAGGGTGTGTACTTGGGAAGTATGCTAAGGCGACATTTCCAAGTAGTGACAACAAAGCTAATGGCATGTTAGGACATATACGCTTAGATATTTGTGGCTCGATGTCCACTAGAGCTCTCATCCGTGTCAAGTATTTCGTCATCTTTATTGATGATCATTCCAGGAAATCTTGGATCTACTTCTTGATAACCCACAGAGATGCCCTTGTTTGCAGTGGGCTCTAGCTTGGTCCTGTTCTCCTTGGGGACATAGGAATATGTAAGGCACCCAAAGATACGAAAGTGCCCAACATCAGGCTTCTTCCCAGAAAAAACCTCCTCCGGAGTCACATTCCCCAAGGCATGATGTGGACTCCTGTTCTGCAAGTACACAGCAGTGTTGCAGGCCTCTGCCCACAAAAATAAAGGTAACCCCTGATCATGAAGCATGGCTTTGGCAGCCCCTGCAATGGATCTGTTCATCCTCTCTGCAACCCCATTCTGCTGGGGATAGTAAGGAACTGTGAACTCCCTCTTAATGCCTGACTCAGCACAAAAATCAACAAACTCACCAAGGTTATACTCCCCTCCATTGTCCGACCTAAGGACCTTGATCTTCCTGCCTGTCTGGGTCTCCACAAGAGCTTTGAACTCTTGAAACTGCTTGAAGACCTCACTCTTGGTCTTCAAGAAATAAATCTAGGTCTTCCTAGAGTGGTTATCAATGAATAAAACATAGTACTCACAGCCACTCAAGGATACATGAGACATCCGACCACTCACATCGGTATGAATCAAGTCAAGGATCCTGGTCGCTCTGCTGTCACTGTTGGGAAAAGGGGATATGGCAAACTTCCCCATAGCACATCCTCTACATACATCAAGGTGGTCAGAACTGAAATCTAGCACACTAGTGGTGATCTCCCGCAATGTACTCAAGGCCCCATGATACATGTGCTCCATCCTACGGTGCCAAATCTCACACAACTCTGAACTACTAGATCTATTGTCGGTCCTGTCTCGGGTACTGCTACTCATTGCCATCAGGGGCTGGAATGAGAACTTGTACACCTTGGCATGGCGCACACCAATATCTCTAGCTAAAGAAGCTGGAGTTCCCCTAGGATATATAAGCACCTGCCCTCTCCTAAACAACACATCATACCCTCTATCCTCAAGTGGTGAGACAGATATCAGGTTCTTCTTCATTCCAGGCACATATAGAACATCTGCCACTTTCAAGGGAGGTTTGGGTCCCCTATCAAATGTTAATGCCCCCACACCGACTGCTCTAACAATGTTGTCATCACCAAGTACTACCTCCATATCAGTATCACCCTTTGAAAGCTCTGAGAAGTACTCTTTGACTCCTGTCATGTGGTGGGAGACGCCACTGTCAACATACCAAATGCTAGAAGATGCTCTGCTAGTAGCGGGGAAGGCACACTCCCTCTGACCTTGTATGACAGGTGATCCTGCACTAGTGGCCTCACAAGCTATGAACCCAAACTCCCGATCAAATCTCTCTGAGAAGGTCTCTATCTCTGTAGAAGCTGCCATGGGTTTGTCTTTCCCTTTCTTGTTGTTTTTCTCCGGACGCACAACAACATAGTGTCCCAACTTTTGACATTTCCAACATTTGACTTTGGAATAGTCCTTCTCCTTGTTCTGCTGCTTGCCTTTACCTTTGCTTTTGCCTCCACTGTTGGAAGCTTGCTTCTTTGCTCTGCACTTCTTGCCTCTTGCTAACAATGCCACATTGTCATCCTCCTCCACTTGTTTGGTTGCCCCAAGATGGTTCTTTCTTATCTCATTTTGAATGCAATCATCCCACAACCTCTCCCAATCAGGAAGGTTTTCTCGTGCAACAATGCCATCCACAAAATTCTCCCAAGTCTTGGGAAGACCATTCAAAGCAATTCTCACCAACTTAGTGGGTGCAATGATCTCACCTACGGCTGCTAACTCATCTCTCATTGAAGTGATCTTTGTGAGGTATGCTGTAGCACTGTCAGTCTTAGCCATTTTAATGGCCTTCAATTTCTCCTTTAGGACCATTTTTCTGTTTTCATTTGAACTCTGGTAAAGACTGGTCAAGGCTGTGCATATCTCATGTGCATAGGTCTTTCCTCTCACATGAGGAATGACATGGTCTTTGATTCCTTCTAGAATCAATCTTTTTGCCTTAGCATTCTTTTTGTTAAACTTTGCCAAATGTACAGGGTCAGCAGGTATTGCTACTGGGTTCTGTGTGGTATTTACCATAATGCCCCAGACTTTTGCTTCTTCAAAAGATGCTCTGGATTCTCTTCTTCCATGCACTGTAGTTGTTCTGCCCATCCAACCTGTCTTCAACTCTCAAACCCAAAGATATGTTTCACTGTCCTTTCAAACTGAAATTTTCAAATCTTTGGTAAAGGTTTCTGTTTTTTGTCTAAAAATCAGCTGGATGTAATTTTCACTTTGTTGTCCCAAACTGTACTTTTCAGCGAACCAAGCTCTGATAACATGAAGAAATTTCAACCCCCACTCCGGCTATCAGTTTTCGTTATCACTCCGTGCATTTAGTTTTAAATCCAAGCATGATAAAAATTCTAAAATCTGGAAATGATCATATTTTTCTGAAAACACAAATTTAGAGATTTTACAATTGCCGAAATTGCAGAAATAAAACACAACAAAACTGTGACAGACACACATAGAAAATAACACAGTTATTTTTGGTCAATGTGACCCTGGAAAAACCCCCCTACAACTCTTGGGAAAATCAGTTTGAGGGTTCTTCTTTATTTCTGAAAATGCTTTTACAGAGAAACTGAAATACACAGTAAAAATTCCAACAACCACAAATTACAACTTATCTCGATTTCCGTGCTTGAACTCTGCCTCGAAAATCGTGCCAATCAACAAACAGCCAAAACATAAATTTTTACAGCAATAAAACAACATTAAATGCTATATGACCAACCTTGAAAAATGTGCCCAGAAATTGCTGTCCCTCTTCCTCGATTTCTGTGCCTTTCTCCTGCTGTACGATTTTTCCTTGGGATGCATGCCAATAAATGCTGCTACCCAGATTCGCTGAAATGTCTTCTTGCTGCTCCCCTTCACTTCCTCACTGCTCAGAAATTTTCTCCTTGCTTTCTCTTCTCTTCCTCTCAAATGCTCATGAAAGAATGAATGATCTTTTATTCTTCTATTCTCTTTTTATTTTCTAAATGACTTTTTGGGTTACCCTAAGATCTAATGGTTGAGATTTATTTAGATCTAGGGATGAGAATAAATGTGCATTTAATTCTCACTTTCTATTTTTTAATTCACCCACTTAAATAAAGACCCACTTAGCCTTTTATTTCCATAGTCACTTTTTCACTTTCTAATTCTTCATTCACTTTAATAAAGTCACCTTTAAAATATAATGTAACTTTACTACTTATATAGTCACTTTTAAATTAGAATGTAACTTTACCACTTATAAAGTCACTTTAGGAGAAAAGTAAAAAATAAATTTGGACAGTTTTCCCTAGGCCAAAGATCAAAGCCTTAGGGGACCACTTGTCCTCTGGTATCCAAATTTTAACACTCCCTCTTACCGAGGAAAGTGTCCCTCACCACTCCCATCTTGTCTCTGAAGTATACATGCTTGCCGCGTGGTAAGGCTTTGGTGAAAATGTCCGCTACCTGCTCATTTGTGGAAATGTACTCAAGCTTGACAGCTCCCTTTTGGACAGTGTCTAATGAAGTGATAATTGATCTCAATATGCTTTGACCTGTCATGAAAAACTGGATTCTCCGTGAGTTTTATGCAACGCTGATTATCATAATGAATCACTGAAGGTCTCAATGCCTAACCAAATAGACCAAACAACATCTTGCGAAGCCATATGGCCTCACAACTAGCCAAACTAGCAGCCATATACTTTGCCTCAGCTGAACTCAATGCAAATGACTGTTGTTTCCGGCTGATCCACGACACAACTGCCGAACCCAACCCAAAACAACACCCGGAAGTACTCTTCCTATCTGAAGCACAACTTGCCCAATCTGAATCTGTGTACCTTGCCAGTCTCACTCCATCACCTTGTCTATAATCCAGACCAAAATCCACTGTACCCTGCAAGTAACGAAGAATGTGTTTTGCAGCTACCCAGTGCTCTCTCCTGGGCTCACACATGAACTGACTCATACTGTTAACTGTAAAACATATATCTGGTCGAGTATTGAGCAAATACATCAAACAACCAATCAACTGTCAGTATAGAGTAGGATCCACCAACTCGGAATCAGAAGCATGAAGCTTCTTCCAGTTAGTGATCATAGGTGTAGACATGGGTTTGTTGTCCTCCATATGAAATCTGCTAAGAATATCCACAATGTACTTCCCTTGTCCTAGGAAGAAATGCCCCTCCTCCTGCCACACCTCCAATCCCAGAAAATAATGCATCAAGCCGATATCCTTCATCTCAAACTCTGAAGCAAGATCTCTCTTGCAGCCCTCAATGAGTCTCTCTGCACCAGTGATGATCAAGTCATCAACATACAACACTAGAATGAGAGGCTCCTCACCCACCACAATGAAGTATAGGTTCGGATCAACCTCACTCTTTGTGAAACCCAATTGCTGCAAGTATGTATCAATCCTCGAGTACCAAGCTCTAGGAGCTTGCTTCAGGCCATAGAGTGCCTTTTTCAATCTGCATACATGGGACTCCTTCCCATGTACCTCAAAGCCCTGCGATTGCTCAATATAAACCTCCTCCTGAATGAAGCCATTGAGAAATGTAGTCTTCACATCCACCCGGTGGATCTTCCAACCCATCTCTGCTGCAATCGAAATAATGGATTGAATAGATGTATACCGAGCTATGGGAGCGAAGGTCTCTTCATAGTCAACTCCCTCTACCTGTGAGAACCCTCTCGCCACAAATCGAGCCTTGAACTTCTCGATGCTGCCATTTGTAGCATGCTTTATCTTGTAGAGCCATCTAGAAGTAACAACTGATTTACCTTCAGGCCTCAGCACTACCTCCCAAACATCGCTCTTCATAATAGAAGAATACTCCTCCATCATGGCCTCTCTCTAGACCTGCTGGCTGGCTGCCTCCTCATAACTAGAAGGCTTGGAGTCAACAATGCTTGTTACCAATGCCATGTAACTACAGAACCGCTCAGGTGGTTTACTCTCTCTAACTTGTCTCTTTGGCCCAACAACTGATGTGGCCTCACACAAGATATCTTGAAGCCACTGGGACTTCCTCTTCCCTGAGCATACTTCTCCCACCGGAGTGAAAGAAACCTCATCATCATCAGAAGCTTGAACTCCTGAAGGCCTGTCAACTGACCTCATGCCTGAACTTGTGCCTGTAGATGCTGAAGTACCGTGCGAACTGCCCATTAGTGGACTACCCTGTGAACTGCTCTGCGGACTGCCCTGCATGCTGCCCGAAGAACCACCCACCTGACTCTGAGAGCCATTGCTCACTGATGGCCCTGACACTGTAATTGACGTACCTCCTGATCCCTGACCACTGGATCCCTGTGATTGACTCAGCTGCTCCTAAGGGTTTGGTCACTTTGGATATTCTAACTCTCATGACCTCCTGAAAGCTCTCTTCTCCTCGAACTTCACATCTCGCCTGACAACCACTTTCCTTTGTGCATGAATATAAATCCGATAAGCTTTCGAGGTCTCGCTATAACCCACAAAGATGCCCTTGTCTGTATTGGGCTCTAGCTTGGTCTTGTTCTCCTTGGGGACATAGGAATATGTAAAGCACCCAAAGATACGAAAGTGCCCAACATTAGGCTTCTTCCCAAAAAAATCCTCCTCTGGAGTCATATTCCCCAAGGCACGATGTGGACTCCTGTTATGCAAGTACACAACATTGTTGCAGTCTTCTGCCCACAAAAATAAAGGTAACCCCTGATCATGAAGCATGGCTTTGGTAGCCCCTGCAATGGACCTATTCTTCTTCTCTACTACCCTATGTTACTTGGGAGCGGGAGCGGGAGCGACCATTTTCAGAAGCTCCCGGTTTGGGAGCGAATCCGGGAGCGATTTTTTAAAAATATCTATATTTTTTATATTTTTTAATTTTTGATACATATATGTCAACAAAAACATGTAGAATGATGAATTAGACATAAAAAACATAAAAAAACATAGATTGATCATTGAACCATATCACATCAATCATCTAGAAATTATAATCGTCATCAACAATGTCCACAAGATAGTAAAATACATATTACAACTGCAGCATATTGAGTCTCATGAATCATGATTCATCAAATTCAAT
>APFE031436285.1:45136-83873 GCA_000404065.3 Pinus taeda
TGTGATTGTGAGCCCTCAAAGAAACCCCTTGATCTTTTTGATTGGTATTGGGCTTCTTCCTCCTCCCTTATGTATTTGGCTCTATCCGCTGTTGACACCGCTGCGCAAGTTTTGATTCCTATTTGTTTCTCTCCATCCCATGGCCTTTTCCCACAGAGGTGTCTTCTAGCACGGGTGTATGAACCTGTGTAATTAGTGTTGCAATGGGGGCAATGAAATTTAGTGGTTCCACCCCCTCTCCCTGTTTCAGCCCTGTGAACATATTTCCATAATGGGGTTTGGTCTTGTTTAGTTTTTTGAGAGTCCTGTTCACCCTCCTCCAGCTCCTCCTCACCGGGGTTTTCACCCATTTGACTTTCTTTAGCTTCTTCATCCCCCTCTTCAGTTTGGCCCCTCCGTTTCCTACTCTCCAGCACCATAATAACCATAAAAGGGACCAGGAAGAGGAAAATGCCCAGAAATATAGTCAGGTCCATGGTGTTTGATGTTTGTAGGGTTTTGATTCAACAATCTGCAAGTTAATTTAATTTATTGGGATTAATTAACTTAATTTATTAATTTAATTCAAATTCATAATTTTAATACTCAATAAACTAAATTAAATTGACTAAATTACTACCTAACTAAATTAAACAAGCTAGATTAGCTAAATTACTAAGTTACTTACGTCTGCAGACTTGCTCCTTGCTCCTTTGTTCTTGCTTTTGCTCCTCAGCCAATTCAATCTTTGAAAATGAAATTTTTTTATGCCCTTTGTACTTTTAAAACAATTATATTTTTTTTTTTTAAATTTATTTATTTATTTTTTCGGGTTCGCGGAATTTTATTTTATTTATTTATTTATTTTTTTTTTTTTGCCGATCCGTTCCCAGCGCGGTTAAAATCACTCTCGGAGCGCTTTTTTAATGCTCCCAGGCTTAAAAAAGCGCTCCGGGAGCGACCGCTCCCTAAGTCGCTCCCGAAAACGGCAGAGAGCGAAATTTTTTTAGGGGGAATCACGCTCCCGGAAATCGCTCTCGTCCGGGAGCGATTTCGGGAGCGCGCTCCCGAGGCGCTCCGGAGCCGCTCCCGCCCGGAGAGCGCTTCGGGAGCGGGTTCGATTGGGGGGGGGGGGGGGGCGCTCCCCCGCAACTATGCTACTACCCCATTTTGCTGGGGGTAGTAAGGAATTGTGAACTCCCTCCTAATGCCTGCCTTAGCACAAAAATCAACAAACTCACCAAGGGTATACTCCCCTCCATTGTTCGACTTGAGGACCTTGATCTTCCTACCTGTCTGGGTCTCCACAAGAGCTTTGAACTCTTGAAACCGCTTGAAGACCTCACTCTTGGTCTTCAAGAAATAAATCCAGGTCTTCCTAGAGTGGTCATCAATGAATAAAACATAGTACTCATAGCCACTCAAGGATACATGAGACATCCGACCACTCACATCTATATGAATCAAGTCAAGGATCCCGGTCGCTCTGCTGTCATTGCTGGGAAAAGGGGATCTGGCAAACTTCCCCATAGCACATCCTCTGCATACATCAAGGTGATCAGAACTGAAACTTGGCACACTAGTGGTGATCTCTCGCAATGTATTCAAGGCCCCATGATACATGTGCCCCATCCTGTGGTGCCAAATCTCACACAACTCTGAACTGCTAGATCTGCTGTCGGTCTTGTCCCGGGTGCTACTACTCAGTGCCATTAGGGGTCGGAATGAGAACTTGTACACCTTGGCATGGCGCACACCAATCTCTCTAGTTGAGAAGTTGGAGTTCCCCTAGGATATATAAGCACCTGCCCTCTCCTCAACAACACATCATACCCTCTATCCTTAAGTGTTGAGATGGATATCAGGTTCTTCTTCATTCCAGGCACATATAGAACATTTGACACTTTCAAGGGAGGTTTGGGTTCCCTATCAAATGTCAATGTCCCCACACCGACTGCTCTAACAATGCTGTCATCACCAAGTGCTACCTCCATATTAGTATCACACTCTGAAAGCTCTGAGAAGTACTCTTTGACTCTTGTCATGTGGCGGGAAGTGCCATTGTCAACATACCAAATGCTAGAAGATGCTCTGTTAGTAGCGGAGAAAGCACACTCCCTCTGAACTTGTATGACAGGTGATCCTGCACTAGTGGCCTCACAAGCTATGAACCCAAACTCCCGATCAAATCTCTCTGAGAAGCTCTCTATCTTTGCAGACGCTGCCATGGGTTTGTCTTTCCCTTTCTTGTTCTTCTTCTCCGGACACACAACAGCATAGTGTCCCAACTTTTGACAATTCCAACATTTGACTTTGGAATAGTCCTTCTCCTTGTTCTGTTGCTTGCCTTTACCTTTGCTTTTGCCTCCATTGTTGGAAGCTTGCTTCTTTGCTCTGCCCTTCTTGCCTCTTGCTAACAATGCCACATTGTCATCCTCCTCCACTTGTTTGGTTGCCCCAAGATGGTTCTTTCTTATCTCATTTTGAATGCAATCATGCCACAACCTCTCCCAATTGGGAAGGTTTTACCGTGCAACAATGTCATCCACAAAATTCTCCCAAGTCTTGGGAACACCATTCATAGCAATTCTCACCAACTCAGTGGGTGCAATGATCTCACCTACGGCTGCCAACTCATCTCTCACTGAAGTGATCTTTGTGAGGTATGCTGTAGCACTGTCAGTCTTAGCCATTTTAATGGCCTTCAGTTTCTCCTTTAGGACCATTTTTCTATTTTCATTTGAACTCTGGTAAAGACTGGTCAAGTTTGTCCACATCTCATGTGCCTAAGTCTTTCCTCTCACATGAGGAATGACATGGTCTTTGATTCCTTCTAGAATCAATATTTTTGCCTTAGCATTCTTTTTGTTAAAATCTGCCAACTGTACAGGGTCAGCAGGTATTGTTACTGGGTTCTGTGTGGTATTTACCATAATTCCCTAAACTTTTGCTTCTTCAAAGATGCTTTGGATTCTCTCCTTCCATGCACTGTAATTGTTATGCCCATCCAACTTGTCTTCAACTCTCAAACCCAAAGACATGTTTCACTGTCCTATCAAACTGAAATTTTCAATTCTGTGGTAAAGGTTTCTGTTTTTTGTGTAAAAATCGACTTGCTGTAATTTTCACTTTGCTGCCCCAAGCTGCACTTTTCAGCTGACCAAGCTCTGATACCATGAATAAATTTCAACCCCCACTTCGATTATCAGTTTTCCTTATCACTCCATGCATTTAGTTTTAAATTCAAGCATGATAAAAATTCTAAAATCTGGAAATGATAATATTTTTCTGAAAACACAAATCTAGAGATTTTACAACCTGCTGAAATTGCAGAAATAAAACACAACAAAATTATGACAACCACACACAAAAAATAACACAGTGATTTTTGGTCAATGTGATCCTGGAAAAACCCCCTACAACTCTTGGAGAAAACCAATTTGAGAGCTCTTCTTTATTTCTAAAAATGCTTTTACAGAGAAATTTGAAATACACAGTGAAAATTCTAGCAACCACAAATTACAACTTATCTCGATTTCTGTGCTTGAACTCCACCTCGAAAATCGTGCCAACCAACAAATAGCCAAAAACACAAATTTTTATAGCAATAAAATAGCATTAAATGTTGTACGGCCAACCTCGAAAAATGTGCCCAGAACTTGCTGTCCCTCTTCCTCGATTTTTGTGCCTTTCTCCTGCTATACGATTTTCCCTTGGGATGCGTGCCAATAAGTGCTGCTGCCCAGATTCGCTGAAATGTCTTCTTGCTGCTCTCCTTCACTTCCTCACTGCTTAGAAATTTTCTCCTTGCTCTCTCTTCTCTTTCTCTCAAATGCTCATGAAAGAATGATTGATCTTTTCCTCCTCTTCTCCTTTTATTTTCTAAATGACTTTTTGGGTTACCTAAGATCTAATGGCTGAGATTCATTTAGATCTAGAGATGAGAATAAATGTGCATTTAATTCTCACTTTCTATTTTTTAACTCACCCACTTAAATAAAGATCCACTTAGCCTTTTATTTCCATAGTCACTTTTTCACTTTCTAATTCTTCATTCACTTTAATAAAGTCACCTTTAAATAAGAATGTAACTTTACCACTTATAAAGTCACTTTTTAATTAGAATGTAACTTTACCACTTATAAATTCACTTCAGGAGAAAAGTAAAAAATAAATTTGGACACTTTTCCCTAGGCCAAAGATCAAAGCCTTAGGGAACCACTTGTCCTCTGGTACCCAAATTTTAACATAAGAAGGGCCAAGAGGGTCTTAGGGGCTAGGTTTTGGGAATGAGACTTCTTAAGGAGGCATCTAGTCCTAAAAACCCTTAAGAAGACTTGGTTTTCGAATGGTCTTTGTAGAATTACCTGCCAAAAGTTATGGGACCACATGAGACCAAGTGGAACCACAACTAGGTCAAGGGGGTGGAATTGATCAATCAAGGCTATGCTTGACCTAATTGAGGAGGTGAAGGAGACACAAAGGAAGAAATTTTCAACAATCTCAATACTATGATTTCAATGAGGACACTAGCCAAGGGAATCAAAATATCTCTCGATCCCACCGTTAGAATGGCTTCAAAATTGGAGGGCCCCTAGGAGACACAATAACGCAATAGAGGTTAAGAGATTAAGTTTTTTTTGATGAGCAGTTTGTGAGAAATGTGATGCCCTAGGTCCCCTATGGAGACTAGGCCTAAAAGAAAGAGGGAGAGGTGATAAATTGTATGATTTATGGTAATCATCTATGGAAGACCAATGTCTATTCCTTTGGGAGAAATGGAGTTAAAAAGATTCCAATGATTAGTATGGTTTCATTTAGTAAAGGAGGCCTCTAGAACAATTTTGCATGGCAATTAGGGCACGAGGAAAATTGCTTTAAGGTCTTTATACTTCAATGTGCAATATGTGATGACTTGTCAAGATAAATTTCAATGAAATATCTCTAGGAACATTCACTTATGCAAACATGGCTCATAACATGATGCAACGCTAATAAAAGGCAAATTTATACCCTTTCACCCAAGAAAAGAAGCAAAATTTCGGCCTAGTATAGCGAAAATCCCAACATCATTTATGTGACATAGAAAAGAATGACAAAATAGCATTAAAAGAGCACTTACATGTGAGAACCAGTATATCCAATCATCATCATATGCCAATATAGAAGCTCCAAGGCAAAAATGAAGATATCCAAACATCAAAATTCATCCATCCATCCAATTTCGTCCTCCAAAGGGAATATCGAAAATCTCACAGGAGAATATGATCAATCCAAGTGATGATGAGAGAGTGAATCAACTCATCATCTATTTATACAATGTCTAATGAATTCAATTTAGCTTATTTTGACCTAATTTAGCTCCTAAAATAAAATAATGTGCAAAATAACAAGTACTTTTGGTGACAAGCCCACCAAACTACCTCAATAATAAAGGAGTAAGCCTCTCAAGAGGGTCGAATGATCAATAACATGTGTCGTTGGGCCTTAGAGGAGACCTAATGAAGTCCATGGGTGCCATAACGTGAAATAGGACTCCAAAAATAGTGGACAAGGGATTGGCCCCTTGTTCTCCAAATAATAAACTTGTGGTTCTTCCAAATGGATGTGGGGGCACACAAATGTTCTCATGGGTCTCCAAACAGATCGAAGATGCCTGTAGATCATCTGCAAGGGCTAAGATGATGATGTAAGTGATGCCACATCATCATATAGATCCTGGACCATTTGCCAAGTGTATGGTGCAACTGTGGAGTCAGCTAGGCATAGTGAAACACAAGCAATCTCTGAATGACTCTGGGGATCCATGGAATGCTATCTGCTGCTGTGGAGGCCCATGGCTCTCTACACACACCCTACATGTGCCAATGTATCCCTTTGGAGGGTTAGGACCCTGTATAAGGAGACCAAACCCAAAATGGAGACCATTTGTAATCTTGCATAAGATCCAATGCGTCCCCTTGCCTTCCAATACAACAAATCATTAGAATAATCAAGTAATAATGCTTACAAGTTATGGGCTCAATGGGGCACTTCATGGTGGCATGCCCTTCCATAGTGGGCTTTGGCAAGTACAAGTGTCTCCAAGCTCAAAAGGGGGTTAATCAAGGACCCTATTAGGTGGTTTCAACCTCTAAAGAGGATGGCATGTCCATAGTACATTTTTTAAGAAGTAGGTAGCAAATGATATAATGATGGAATGGAGTGGGGATCAGGGGAAGCATCCAGATCACATGTCAAGGTACATTGGGTAGCTATAACAACGGAAGCCCACACCTGGGTATATGAATGTAGGAGGGAGCAAATCATGGTACATGAGTTACCTCGGCCTTTTCTTTTCCACCCTTCTTCATATGCCTTTTGCCTTTGATTGATTTTTCTTCATAATTGTTCATCCAAAGAAAAGATCATCGCCCACTAGGGGTTGGGACAATCATAGGTTCTTTAATGATAGAGGAGGCTCATCTAGGGCCTATAGGAACCAAGGTGATGGCAATGAGAGGGGGTAGAGCTCATGTATTGGCTTTTTCTCATGTGCTAAATGTGTTTGTCTTGGCCATAGTTTGCATTTTGTTGTACAATTTCTTGTTGAATGTGGCCAATTATGCTTTTTCTTTTCTTTTCTTTTGCATCAACCTTTGGGCATTGTTCTAGGACCAACCTAAGGTGTGGGCAAAGGGGAGGAGGTCGTTGACCTTGTGTGGACCCAGTGGAGGAATGTGGACTTAGATGGGAAAAGAGATGAATGGGGCTAAAATGAGTGGAAAGGGAGCAATGTGGGTGGTGTCGGGAAGCAGGACCACGTAACCAACATTGGGATTTGCTATGTAGTGCCAACCCTAAAGCTAATGGCCAGTAATGAGGGTAACCACAAAATTGGACAATGGATACAATAATACAAACCTAACCCACTCTTTCCACCGAATCCTCCCAACAATTCGCCCAAAAGTGCCCATGACAAAGTAAGGATAACTACTCAACTATACCAATGAAAAACCATACCTTTGGGGCCGAGAGACACACCTTCAAACATACATTCATAACAGATGGGTGAGGGACCACATGGCTGGCTCAGGTGGCGGAGAAAATGGCACTTCGAGCTATCTGGGGGCTGTAAGGGGTTGCTGACTGAGGATCATCTAGGAGAATTCTTTTTTCCTATATATACTACCCACAGGTGGTGGGTAACATGACCCATTTGGGCATGTTACACATTGTAAAAGGAATTTTTTACGAGTCATTGTAAGAGTCAAAAGACCCTCCAGGGCCTCGTCACAAGTGCTCAACAAGTTAGATTTCAAAAGGAGCTCTACACCTATCTAGAAAGCGACGTTGGCCTAGACATGATGACAAGTCAGCCTAATTACATGGGTGAAAAGTCTATATAAAGGAAGACTCGACCACACTTGAAGAGACATCAATCAAGCATCCACAAAGAAGAAGGGAGTGTGAGAAAAGGAAGGAAGGAAGCCTCTCATCCAACGAAGAGAAAGAGAAGAAAATCAAAGATTATTGATGCTGTTTTTGGGTCCTCTACTCACACTTGTGACTGTAGCTAGGGTTTCTGTAGTAGGGTTACATCAGACTTCAAAGGAGCGGAGATAAGGGTCAAGAAGGAAGCATAAATACTAGCTGAAGTCTCAAGGTAAAAGGTGCAAGCCTAGTGAAGGATGAAAGCCTCATAGATCTGCCCTATCAAGCTCACACGTGTGGTATCTTGGTGATTACAGGTAGGACAAAAGTTACAGGTCTGTGTTAAGAAGTCGAAATTTAGAAGAAGTTGAGAACGATGGTATAGAAGACAGTTTGACCATCGTTGACTTGAAGGAGGAGTGTTGTTCAAGAAAGCATTGTGACTTGGTCTTGGAGAGGTTCTTGGTCAAGGGTCTTGGTCTTGGAATTCATCAATTGAAGATTCTTCTATAAGAAGAAGAATTCTGTGGGTTTTCCTACAATATTGGAGAGGTTTTTTCCTGGCTGATTGCCTATATCTTGTGTCCTTTGTCTCATTACTTATTATGTTTTGATAACTATTTGATGAAGAGAACACAGTAATAATCTAGCTAAAGAAGAACCTAATCAAGAAAAGTAAAAAGTCTTCACAAGCAATTATCAATAAGAAGAGAAATCACCTACTACACTTGTTGCCCCTAGATTTCTCAATATGGTATCGGAGCTAAGGTGACAAAGTCAAGGAAGGATAGCTCAAAGAAGGACATTCAAGGACTGCAGCACTAGAAGATCATCGAGAGCATCAACCATAAGGACCTCTCATCTCAAAGACATTTCAAGGACAAGGATTACATCATCATCTTGAAGAAAGAAGATCTATAAACCCTAGTTCGCTCAAAGAAGGATTCTACACTTGAAACATTCTTGGGAACCTCGTTCAATCATCACCTCAAAGAAGGAGACCTCAAAAAGACCCTACCTCAACTTAAATTGAAGATATCTACAAATCGAAGCATCTTGAAGTTTACTCATCCAAAGAAAAGCAAGAAGAAAGGTGTGGTCATCATAAAAAATTCAAGGTGATCTCCCCTCTTTGAAGGATAATCTTTTGAAGGATCATCTTTTGAAGGAAGAAATCTCCATCAAGAAGTCATCAAAATCAAGAAGGCATCAAACTGAAGATAGTGTCATCAAGGAGTATCTTCACAAGTAAGTATATTTATGTCTATATCTGAATCTATCAAAGTGTCTTTTTGCAAGGAAATCAACAAGTTGGTTAGGGCTTCAAACATTCTTGCATGGAAGGAAAGGATACATCTAAACCTCATAGAAAATGAAGTCATGGAACATGTTAAGGGCTCAATCTCTAAACCTCCAAAGGAAGAAGCTCAAGCTCTTGCAAAATTTATGAAAGGGGAAGTAAGGGCTGAAAGGATTCTCATAACATCCATCAAGGATTCCCTCATTCCCTATGTATCAAAATTAGAAACATCAAATGAAATGTACGACAAACTTGTAGAAGTGTTCTCCGTAACCATTGCAGGGGAAGTGATCTCATTAAGACAAGAACTCTACAAGATGAAGATATCAAAAGAAGAAGGAAGATCCTCATACTTATGAGGGTATCTGAAATAAGGGACAAACTACAAGAGTTGGCAGAGATAATGTCTGACAAGGAAATGACCACTATAGTGCTCAATGCACTACAGAGGAATGGGGTAACTTCACATCAAGCATTTATGGGAAGAAGGAAGCTACTCCATTCAATGATCTATGGTCACTATGAAAAATTGGAGAAACCAGGTTGAAGGCAAAAAGTGATGTAGGATCAACCGAGCAAACTCAGGCATATGCTGCCATGGCGAAAAGGAAAGGAAAGGAAAGTTTGGGAAATTTGGTCCTCAAAAAAGGAAGAAGAATATGGCGAAGGTTCACTGCGATGGACATCAAGAATATGGGCACTACAATAGAGATTGTCCCAAACTCAAGAAGGACAACATCAAAAGAGGAAGAGAAGAAGAAATCCAAGGAGGAAGAAATAAAAGATCTCTACTATGATTGAGATAAGTCTTCTCCACTTAGTTCTTTTTAGTTCTTGTAAAATATGACTATCATGGTAAGAATCATTAGAAGCATGATAGGATGAATCATTTTAGGAAATGGCATCATAGGAGCATACAACTGAAGCAAGAGCTTGAGACATCATCATAAGAAGCTTGAAAGATAGTTGAAGTAGGATTCTATGATAGTCATCATTAGAAGGAGGTAGCCCTTGGTAACCTCATTAGAAGCATAAGTAACACTTATGGGTAGAAGTAAGTCATCTAGTATAGAACTCATCATACATCATTGGGAAGGTGCATCTGCAAGATGAGGATAATCAAGATCCTTTGCTGGAATTTTCGTTAGAAGGTTCATCTCTTGAAAGATGCCTCGCTAAGTAATCCACTCGGGATGGGATTCATTGTTTAGAAGAATGATAATGTGATGATAAAGGAATGCAATAGGTCAAAGATGATTGAAGCACTCTCAATCAAGGACAGGAAGTTGTTGAAGGAAGCCTAGATGACCAAAGAAGAAAAGAGGTATGAATGCATATGTTCAATGAGTCAAGTCATGTCATTATATAGTTGTAGATAGTAAGGATGCATGCTTTATCTCATGAGCATGATTAATGGAAAAATGATATCTTTCATTAAAAGGATGCATAAAGGCATGGGTCACATATTAACTAGATATAATCAACATAATATGTCCTCATATGGAATATGAGGTGGTTGACAAAATGAAGGAACTATGATTGGGATTTCCTGGGAAATAATATGTGAATAAAAGAGAAAGGAAGAGATCGTGAAAAATGCAATTATGGAGAAGGCAATCAACATCCTATGACTAGAAGAATTGACTATGATATCTCCATGGGAAAGATATGAAGACCTTGGAAAAATCTGAAAATAAAAGAAGACCCTTGACAAATGAATATCTTGGACATGTGTCAATATGAATGCAAGATGTTGATGTTGCATCAAGTAGATGTCATGATGAAGGGCCATCAAGAAAGGTAATTTTTGATTTGATGTTCATTTTTGATTTTTGAACAATATTTGGATGGGCTAATACAGGGATACTGTGGATGCCATCTACCACTGGTACTCATGTAGTGTGATGGAAGATCCTTGAGGATACATGATGTGGAAAAGGTAGTTGCATGAGGAAATGCCAGATATGGTCTAATAGATCACTCTTCAATAAAACGACTACCCTGATTTAGTAAATAGATATGCGACCTTCAAAAATATTTGCAAAAACTTGATAACCCAAGCCGCAATTGGAGTGAGGGGTTGGCTCTCAAATAATTTTATCTTCCTTCATTCAAGAGGCCAAATCCATATGCACATTAGCTCTTAAATCCGCAAAAAAAAAAAAAAAAAAAAAAAAAAAAAAAAAAAAAAAAAAAAAAAAAAAAAAAAAAAAAAAACTGAACACAAATATGTACATACAAACTAGAACTAGAATATATACAATGGTTAGATTTATTTACAAATGATTTACAAGTCTAATCTATGGGTATGAGGACACCTCGACCCATAGATCAGATAATATAGCTCTAGAATTAGTAGGTAGATCAATGAATGTGCTTGAAAATAGATGAGATAAATTTATAAATAGATGATCTTGATAGAGTAAAAGGCAAGAAACTCTCTTCAATTCGATCTTATGATGAGCTTTTGAGAGTCCCACCATGGTTTCTTAGTTGCCATGTGCCAAGGAGATGGAGATCCAAACAAGGATCACTCCAATTGCTTGACTTGAGGAGATGAAGATCAAACAAGAATTACTCCAAATGTTTGATATCTGATCACATAAAGATTCTCTACACAACTTCAAAAGATATTGCTAGTTTCAATAGGGATTGGATGGCACAACAAAAAATAAGTCTAGTGTCCAAGCAAGGATCCACTAGATCTGCCTAATCAAATGTGTTTCCCCAATCCAAATATAGGTGGCAAACAAGCGACCAATAAATCCAATAGGTTAATGAAACAACATATTTAAACTTAGTAGAAATTCAAACATAGACCATTAAAATAATTTTACCATAACAGGCTGAAGACATACACCATAGCTTTACCCCAAAGAATTTTGCTTCTATTAATCAGAAAAAATATTACAGAGCTTCTAGAGCCAATTACACCATCCAAAGATGATTTCAATGAGGAGCCTTAGGCTTAATTTATAGAAAAATGAGAGATCTAGATCCCCTTCCAAGTGGAAAATGGCTAGGTCTAAGGAAGTGCACAAATTTGACTTGATCCCAGAGAATAATTGTTGAGAAATCAATGCTTATAGGAATTAGGGTTTGATTCCTCCTTGATAATTACTTCTAATTTATGTTGGCTTCTTTTACTTTTATTTTAGATAATATTTCGTCAAGCAATTACCAAATTAAATGTATATGAAGACCACAAGAACAAGAGACACAAGATGTAGGCACTCAGCCAGGGCAAAACCCCTCCAAGGGGAAAACCTAGTCCAACTCTTCCACTAGTAGATTCAAATCAAGATGAGACAATCCAAGACCCTTTAGACATAGGCAAACAACTCCTCCAATCACCAAGTCAACCCTTCCTTCCTGTAGATGATCCTTGCCAATGTCTCTAAGTGTTAGTTTCTTAGATGCAGCTTCAATCCAAAATTTTGGCCCCTAACTTCAAAATTTCGGACTTGCAGTTGACTCAGAAATTTCTGCCCCAACTTCAGTCTAGTAACTTCACACGTGTGAGAGAGAGATGCCCCAAAACTTGGTTCTTGTCTTCCCCAACTTCTTCCTTCGTTCTCCTAAACTTCGCTCTTCTTTTCTGCGCCTTTGTCTTTTAGATCGAACTTGTTGAGTGTATGCTTCAAATGAGTCGAGCTACCTCTCTATATATACTACTTCTGCTAGGTTGAATAGCCCTAATCCAATCCGACTTCATGAGGACATGGCCAACTTGGTGTGGAAGTGACAAATGACTCTTTTGACTCAAAAATAATTCTTTTTACATGATACAAAAGCCCAAGAAGAGTCTAATGACTCTATTGACTCATGGCAAAACCTAGAAGCCTTCAATGGAGGCTTTGACCTAGAAAATAAATAAAAGAGCATGAAACCCATGCTTGAAAATATTTTTTTTTTACAATAAATTTCTTTTCTCTTTCTTTTCATTAGCTACAATTATGAAGACCAACACTAGTTGTTGATTTTTAATGTACCTTGGACAAGTGGTTTCCCATGGGTTAGTCTCTACCTAGGGAAGAGTGTCCAAAATAATTATTTTCCCAAGTGTGACTCTATAAAGTGAAAGTGACTCTATAAGTGGTAAGGTCAATATTAAATTATAAAGTGAAAAGTGACTTTAGACATAAAGTACAATGTGGGTACTTTATTTAATGGGTGAGTTAAAAAATAGAAAGTGAGAATTAAATGCACATTTATTCTCATCCTTTGATCTAAATGAATCTGAGCCATTAGATCTTAGGGATGCCCAAAAGTCATCTAGGGAAACAAAAGGGGGAAAAGAAAAGAGAGACTGCATTCATTCTTCATGCGCAGATTGGAGAAAGGAGGTTGAGGGTTGGAGAAAAGTTCTGAAGGAGAAATTTGTTGCAGCAAGCTGAAAGAGTGATTTTTGGGCAAAGTTAGGCATGGAAATCAAGGCATAGAAGATAGTAGAAGGTGCAGTACGAATAACATTGAATGTTGTGCGCTGCATGCCATTCGAGAGAAGTTTTGATTTTTCTTTTATTTTTTGAAAAAAATTTGTATAGTCCATACAATACAGTCTGTACAATACATATTTTCAGCTTCAAGTGGGCATGATTTTCAAGGAGTTTTGGGTTGAAGAGATAAGTTGTATTTTGCTATTTTGATTTTGTTTGCAAATGTATTTTTTCTGGGCTTGAAAGATAAATAAATTTGAAGAGCTCTCTAACAGGGTTTCCACGGAGAATATTGAAGGGGTTTTGCTTGGGTCTAAGTTTACCAAAAATTTGTGTGTATTTTTATGTGTGTTACTGGTTTGGTTATGTCCATATTTATTTTCAGCATGTGTTGACAGTCCCATGTGTTTTAATATGAAAATTTCATTTTCAAAATTCTATATGTTGAATGTATGTTTATGGGAAAGGGCATTTAACTGAATGGGAGTGATAAGGTGAAATTAAAACTGGGTTGGGATTGCAGGAAACTTTTTCTAGTCATCAAATTTCAACACTAGTTAAATTCAACACTCCCTCTTAACTAGGGAGGTATTCACATTTACATACATATATAGGTACATGCAAGATCTCAAAATGATAGGAACTATGAAGAGTCATAGTACATGTAGTGTTATAGATTAGATACCTGACTAGGGTACTTTAATAAAGCGAGACTAAGGTATACTCAAGCTTTAGCCACTTTAGGTACCATCAAGCTTTTAAGCTCTAACACCAACTCAGGGATCGAGGTGCATATCCATGGTTGGAGCTCCAAGACCAATGCCACCCTCACTACTTCGAGATCTAGACATCAACACATAGGCCGACCAGAAGTCCTCCCAAGGATCTTGTTGCCACAAGATGCTTAACTTCTCCCTATCAACTAAATCTATAATATTGATCAATCCATGCATGCTTCTGAAATATTTAAACTTCTTATTTGGAAGAGATTTCATCAACATGTCAGTTACCTATTTATTTGTCGGAATATATTATAGCTTCACGACCCTTCTTGTACCAAACTTCTAACGTAATGGTTACTTCTTGTGTTAAAATTGGCAAGTAGGGCCAAATTCCACTTTGGGACAACTCATTAGATGGAGATGATGATCGCATTAAATTCCTCTTTTCGAGAGGACCAAAATTTATATAAAGATCATCTAATTTGTACAAGCAAAAGTGTGTTGTTGAATTTATATCCACAGATGTGCAAATTGTTTAGGTCAGCCACATCATCATGTAGGCTCATGAAGCCCAATGGACGTGTCACTTCACCCTCAACGACTTGTATAAATACAAGTGAACTCTCATCTCATTTGGCATCATCATCACTCACACATTCTTCTCTCTCCTTCTCTCATTGGTTCGTACAACTATTGGGCATTCTCTCTCTCTCACACATGTGGCAAAGGAAGTCGAATTTCTGCACATAATTACATGGCCGAAAATTTCATGAGTTGACCAAGTTTGACCAGCATTAACCAGGGACTCTTTGACTAGTTTTCACTGCGTTTTTTGGAGGATTATTTCTGTTTCTCTACGCTGCATTGCTGGGAACAGAAATCAAGAAAATCTGGGCATTTTGACCAATGTTGACTTCAGGATTGGCTGCAACTTTGACCACAAAAAATTACAACATACTTTCTCTCCTTTGATCAAATTTGACTGGATTTTGAAGGACTATTTTGGGGCTAACTTTGATCAACAAGGAAGGCCGAGTCTGACTACGGTTGGCCAAGCTCAAGGAGGCAAGTTTGACAACTACGTTCACCATCTTTGACTTTTTGGTTAGGGATGAGTTTGACTGTAGTTCATTGTAGATTTGACAGGGTTGTTTTGACTTTGATTTGGCAAGTCAATTTTGAATTTTTGTACTTTCTCTCTCGGCTGAACATTTTATACAGTAATAAGAAGAATTGATTGAAGGGTTTTCCCCACATTGGGGTTTTTCCTTAGCATTCACCAAATTTGGTGTCCTCTTGTCTTGGCTTGTTTTCTGCATTTTATTTCATGTTCTATCTATAGGTACTATTGATGTGATTTATGGTTAATGTGATTGCAAGGGACCTAAAAGGGGTTTCTTAAGAGGGTAATTGCTAGGTCAAGGGCAACGACTTTCACGGACTTTCACCGATGGGAGGAGTCTCGATACTGTAGGGATCACTTGGTAAAGTAGATGTCAATGGAGAAGTGAGGAGTGACCCCGAAAACCCTTTCCCAAGGATGGAGTAAAGAATGGGACTTGCTTGCTCTTTAAGCAAGGGACTTGGTCCACCAGGGGTAAGGGGTGAGGATTGAGGGGTTGAGAGAGAAGGGGTAAGCTTATAGATGAGTTTCTCCATCCCTATAATCCTTGGAAACTTGGACTCCCAAATGGTTTTTGACAGATAGTCTTTATTGAGGAGTGGGACCACACGGGGCCAAGGGACTTCGACCCAGGTTCAGCGATGGAATGCAGCAACCAATGATGTTTCTTATCCTGGACAAGGTGAGGGGAAAGGAACAAACAAGAATATTCACTTCAAAAGGTTGAATTCATCCTATTAAGGTCTAGCCTTGGGGATACCTAGGCAAAATTCAGTCCTAGAGCTAGGGCTTGGGATTCTTGGAGATTCTACCATCAGAATGGCCTCAAATTTGGAGAGGGAGGGGACCCACCAACGCAGTAGCCTAGAGGAGATCAAAATTTTTCCTTGGCCCAATTGCGAGAAATTGATGCCATGCCCTATGTGACCTAATAGGGCTAGACTTGGGAAAAGGGGGAAAATGGTAAAATGAAGGTTGAGATGATCACCCTTTTTAAGGAACCAGTGCCTAATTCACTTGGGGATATGGAGTTAAGGATGGTAGTAAGTAAGAACTTGGATTCTTGATCAAGGAGGCCTAGAATGTTAACTTCATCCAATGTAGATAGTAAGAAAATAAAAGCGACTTTCAAGCATTTATACTTTAAAGCAAATGATGCAAGCTTTTCGAGATAAATAATCTCTAGGACATTTCATTGATATAACAATGGCCCATACATTTTAATAACTAAAACAATGCTCAATTCCGCATTACAATAATGTAGCCACTAGCCCAAATTTTAGTAGTATGCAGCGACAAGAATAACAACGCTAAAAAGCACTTACAACGTTATAGAGTATATCCAACCAACGATTTGTTTGCATAGCAAGGTCCAAGATAAGAGAAATAGCCCAAAACTATACATCAAAATTCATCCATCTCCAAAAACATCCTCCAAGGAAAAAGTGCGAAAATTCTCTAAGATTAGAGAGATCCCAAGTCAAGTGATGATACAAATGAATGTATCTAACATCAATATATAGCCTCCTAAGGAGTTTGAATTAGCCTATGGGCCCCTAATGATAAAATAATGTGCAAATAATAACCTCTAATGGTGACAAGCCCACCATACTAGCTCATAATGAAAAAACAAGCCTCACAAGGGGCCAAATAACGATGTATGCATGTCGCAGGGCCCTCCAAAGGCTCAATAACATCTTGAAGTGCCATATTGAGGAATAAATTCCTTGGAATATGATGGACAAGGGGGTGGCCCTTTGTTCTCCAAGTAGTAGATCTGTGGTGCTCTCAGTGGGTTTAAGGCACATTAATGACCCCATGGGTCTCCATATGAATCAGAGATGTCTGTAGATCCTCTACAATGGTTCAGGTGGTGGAATGAATGTTTGACATCGTACAAGTGCGGGGGCACTTGCGAAGAGTGTGGGGCTCTTATGGGGGCCTGTTGGGCATAATGTACCAATCATGTCATCATCGTCCCAAAAGTGGATCACTAGTAGTCCCTAAACATCCATGAAGATCTGTGGAGTGTGGCTTGCTGCTGTGGAGGCCCATGGCTCTCTATGCACACCCTACATGTGCCAATGTGGACCTCTCGGGGTTAGGATCCCATATAGGGAAGCCAAACCTAAATGGTAACCACCTGCAATCTTGCATAAGATCCAATGCGTCCCCTAGGCTTCCAGTACAATCTATCATTATAATAATCGGGTAAAGGAGCTTACAAACCATGGATAACAAAGTGGGCACTTCCTAATGACATGCCCTTCCGTAGTGGGCTTTGGCATGTGTTAGTATCTCCAAACTCCAAAGGGGGGCAGCCAAGTACCTTATTAGGTGGTTTCAGTCCTTATAGGGGATATTATGTCCAAGGTACACTCTTCCAATGGGGGTTGGCAAGTAACAAATAGGTGAGATGGAATAGGCAATGAGAGGGGCAACCCTGGGTCACATAATGGGGCATAGCGAAGCTAGATAAGGGGAAGCCCACACTTGGATATATAATGTATAGGAGGGAGCAATCGTGGTGCATGAGGTGCCGTTGCCTTGACTTTTCCACCCTTCTTTATATGTCTTTTGCCTTTTATAATTTTTCTTTAATTAATTGCTCGGGGCTCAAAGGTCAAGAGCATGATGTGAATAATATAGCACTGCTTACCTCTTTTGGGGGAGGGCAGTTCATTGCTCTCTAGGGGTTGGGACAATCATGGGTTCCTATATGATAGAGGAAGCTCATCTAGGGCCTATGGAACCAGGGTGATGGCCATGGATGGGGTAGATTTCATGTGTTGACTTTTGCCCACGTGCTAATTATTTTTGTCTCGATCATCTTTTGCATTTTGTGGTAGAATTTCTTGTTAAATGTGGCCAGTTATGCTTTTTCTTCTTTTTTTAGTTGCTTCAACCTCTAGAGCATCATTCTAGGCCTGACCAAGGTGAGGGCAAAGGGGATAGGGAGGCTAGCCCTATGTGGACCCAGAATGGGAATGTCGACCCAAGTGGGAGAAATGATGAATGGGGGTATAGTGAGTGGAAAAGGGAGTAGTATGTGTGGGTAAAGGAGCGGGACCACAGGTCCAAAGTTGGGGTTTCCCAAGTAGTACCACCCTAAAACCAAATGGCCAATAAAGGAGATCCTACGAGATTGAGATCCAAGGGTAACAGTCAAAAGAGATCCAAGAGACAAGAGTACAAAGTAAGCCCACTCTTTCTACCAAATCCCCTCATCAATCCATACCTAGAGGTATCCATGTTAAGTAAACTCAATACTCAATTATCAAATGATGAGACATACCTTTAGATTCGGGAGGCCCACCTTCAAACATACGATCAATACAAGTGGGTGAGGAACCACATGGATGGCTCAGGTGGCAGAAAAATGCACAACGAGCTAGTAGGAGGCATCAAAAGGCTGCCCGCTGAGGCTCATCATGGAGAAAAATTTCTCTTGGGGATATCACCCACAAGGTGGTGGGTAACAGGTCCTTTATGTAGATGATCTCTTTTTGATAGGTGCAAATCCTCTCATTTGCCAATGCAAGAGGGAGTTCGCTTCTGAATTCAAGATCAAGGACCTAGGACTGATGCACTACATCCTAGGCTCGGAGGTCTGGCAAAAGCCATGTGAGATTTTCCTTTCTCAAGGAAAATACATTGTGACGCTGCTCGAGAGATGTGGGATGGTGGATTATAGGTTTTTGTCTACTTCGATGGAACTCAACTTCAAGAAGCTATGTGGTAGTGTTGTTGGGCTCGAATTGGAAAACCCCTCTGAATATAGACAACTTGTGGGGTGCCTAATGATCTTGGTAAACTCTCGTCCGACATATGGTTTGCTATGAATACGTTGAGTCAATTTATGGTCAAACCTCATCACATACATTGGATTGTGTTGAAGCCCCTAAAATCGGGTCGACAACAAGGGGGATACCCACCCGGTTCGGACCTTGGTTGGCAGCTCCTTATCCGTTTGGTATAGCAGGTCCGACTGGGGATGACGGGACCAGTTTCTCGACCTTGGGTGTGTGTGTGTGTGTAGAGCTTGGACTATGCTGATCTAAGGGGAATTTAAAGCAAATCTAATTTAGACTCTTTAAACTAACTCTATGCTATTGTAATCTAGTAAGAAACAACACATCTAACCTACACTAACCCGGGGTGTATATCTTCTATTATGCGATCTAAAAAGATTTCGAACAATAACTGGTAATAAAGATCATTCAGCTATCATAAGAATAGAAATCATTAAAGATAAACTATTTTGCATAAGAAGTTAGGCAAAACAATTATGAGTAGCATATTGCATAATAAGTTATTTATATGTTAGATACAAACAATATGACTCCACCGTACAAAAGTGCCAAATGATAACCCATACATTCATATAATGACATATAAACAACTGAAACTATAAATCATTTAAAGAACATAAGCAGAAATAGTTAAGGATAAAAGTACCATTTTGACTGGCTCCACTCATAAGCTTCAAGCAACAATGATTTATCTCTCTTGTTCTAACATCTACTAAGAGTATAGAAGTGCAACATCAGTAGCAGATATCAGATGCAACATTTAATAACCTTGATCCATCCTTCATCAAAACCACCTTGAGGCGCAAAGGGATGTTCTGAGGATGGTTTTTTGACAAATCTCCGGACCCTTCTCTAAATGCCTGAGAAGGGTTTAAATACTGCTAACTAATTAACTTGATTACATAAATTTGGGATCCGGTTTTCAAATGACCGTCCCTCTGATAAAGCAAATTATTCCTAAAATTAAATCTAACTTTGAACTATTTCTGTATTTGCTCCTTAGTGCTGTAAGTGTGCAGCATTCGTCTGAAAAGAGTTGGTTGGTTGCCTTTCCATTTTTGTGTGTGCTATAAAAATAGAAGTAACAAGGGCCGGCACCACTTTTTGATAAACTATCAGATATTTTAGAGAATCTCCCGCTGACTGAGTGTATACTTGGTAATAACCCAAATTTTCCTCAAACTGGATCTGCTTTTGCTATTTCGGTTTTCTGTCTTCGCGAATGACTTGATGAGTCAGAAGACTTTACTTTGCGAGCAATTCTCTGGATTGGAAACTGCCTTCGTTCTTCATTCCGGGTTTTTCTGTCGTGTAAGCTTCAGGTATCTTTGTAATCATGCTGCTTTTGTGCGCCTTTGTTTCTGAGCTTCAGATGGCCTAGCGGTCGTTAGCATCTACTGAGTGATACTCTGGAATCTGTAGTCCTATCGTATGTGGTTCCTGCTTCTGAAGAGGTCTCTTCTGTGTTCTCCGAGCATCGGCGCTTTCCTCTTTTCCTTAGATGTTTCCTGCAAAAAATTACTCCATTTTATCTCCTGTTTTATAGTTTGCGTAAAGGAAAAGAGTAAATGAAAATAAAGATTGATATGAAAGCTTCAGATCTTGTGTGTGTATAATCATGACATTCAAAGTGAACTGGCTTTTCGAAAAACGACAAGTAGCCATTCGTACAATCATTAATTTCTTTTTACAGGCGCGCGCCTAATTCTGATCAATGGACAACTTTCCTTGAATGTTGTGCTGAGCAAGATTCGCGCTCATCACAGATCGCAGATTTGTATTATAGTATTGTGGTATCGCAATATCGGATCATTGCAGATCGCAGATTGTGGATCAGAGATCGCAAATTGCAAATTGCAAATCGCAAATCGCAGATATTAGTCATTGCGTCTTACTCTATGCGGCTGCTGCGATATGCGACGTCGCACATCGGCCGTCGGGGATTTCTTAAGCTTCTCCTTTTAAGAGCGCTTATGGTAAATGCGATGCGATGAATTTAGCATCGCTTCTTCGTGGTTTGATATGCTCACAAAAGAAGTGTTTCCTTTGCTTTGCTGCAATAAGATTCTTAGGAAAAAACAAAAATATTCATGGGGATTTTGTTTGAATTTTTTAAGGGTCGCACATTTGCTTGGTGTTGTTGCTAATACCAAACAAAAGAGGGGGGTTTGGTGGTGACCACAACAGATTGCTGCTAAGAATCTCTTGAGATATCTCTATGGCACAATCAACTATGGACTAAGATACATTGCTGGGAATTTGAAGCTACATGGATATACTGATGTTGACTGGGCTGGCAGTGTGGTGGATCGAAAGAGCACATCAGGATGTTGCTTCTCATTGGGGTCTGCTTCAATTTCGTGGATGAACAGGAAGTAGAAATCGGTTGCTTTAAGCACTGCCGAGGCTGAATACATTGCAACTAGTATGGCTTGTTGGGAAGTTGTTTGGTTGAGGAAGCTCTTCAGTGACTTATTTAAGCATGTGTTGGATACCATCGTGATCTTCGGCGACAACTAGAGTGGGATTCACCTTTCAGAGAATCCCATGTTCTACTACCGCTCTAAGCACATTGATATCAGGTACCACTTTATTTGGTATATGGTACCATGGGGAGCAATAAGGCTCCAACACACCAGGATTGATGAGTAGGTCGCAAACATCCTCACAAAGCCCTTAGGGAAGGTCAAATTCTTATCCTTCTGAGAGAGGCTTGGAGTCGTGGAAAGTGTTGATTTGGGGTAGCATCGGATGTGCTCTAGGCCTCAAATTCTGCAGGGAGGCTTGGGCACATGTATTTCAAAGAACCCAGAAAACGTTTTGGGAAATTCCACCCAGAAACGATTTTATTAAAATAATTAATATTTTTTAATGGGACCCTAAGTCTAAACTTAGGAAATTAAAACTATTAATGTGTATTAATCTAATTTTGGGTGTAACTTCTAGAAGAAGACAAGGATCAAGCTAATATGATCTTAGCCATTGATTAGCTTTTAATCTGGGCCGTTGACATAGACATATTTAAGGGAGCTTGAGGGTCATTTGGAAAATATATCAAGAGATCAAGAGATCGAATTTCTGAAGTGAGAAGTTCTCAGGAGGAAGTTCTAATCAAGGAGACTTCTTGTAGTTGAGGGGCAGGGATAACATCTGGAGAGAGAGATTTTCTTAGCCGAAGAATCATCGACAGAGAGAGGTAGAGAGTGATCCAGTAGCCCAGATGCAAAGGCTGACACAGGGCCACGAAGGGCTATGCAGAGGCAGCACAGAGGGTGAGAGAGAGTCCGAGATTTTGTTTGGGAGAGTCAGTTTCAGAAGTCGGGGGCTGGGGTGTGAGACCGGGAGGCTGAGAGTAGAGACTCTATGCATCAAATCGATCAACAAACTGGGTGATGCAGTGCCTAGAGAGGTTGACATAGGGACTGTGTGAACACTGCACAAAGGTAACATAGGGCTTGACAGAGGCACTTCATCCAGAGTACGGATCAGCTTGAATTTTTCTCAGTGATTGTGTGAGGTAATCTCACAAATCTTTTTGTCAATATTTCTCTTTGTAATTGAATCCAAAGAGGTATTTAGAATTTGATACTGCTTAATAATATTAAACCCCCGATTTTCCTGCATTAGGTTTTTCTGGGGACATTTGTCCAAAAATTGCAGTGTCAATTGTATTGTATTTTCTTTCTTGCTCAGTCTCTTGTTTGCACATAATATTTAATTAAGTGAAGGCTGCAATGTATGTATTACGATATTTTTTGTAGGAAACAACAAGTAATTTGTTTAAAGGAATTTAACAAATAGGAGTAATATCATTAGTTACTACAGTAGGGATTCCGGTTGTGGAATTTTTACAGAAAGACCCTCCCATGAGGGTCTCATTTGAGTTGGACATTGAGCTTTGGGAGCTCCTGGGGGCTTGGGGTACTTTTTGGAGCTATGAGCGAGCATAGGGCAAGTGGTTCACCTTCCCTTATTGGTGTGCTATGTACAGGGTGAGTGGTTCACATTCCCTTGTGATACCCCATGATGGTTGACATGTGTGTAGGGTGAGTAGTTCACCTTCCCCTACGATTGATGACATGTGTGTAGGGTGAGTTTTTCACCTTCCCTTACGATTGACATATGCATAGGATGAGTGGTTCACCTTCTCCTATGGCATATGAGCAAGTTGAGTGGTTCACCTTCTCCTGTTGATGCCCCAACATACATCCTACCCATGTAGTCCCAAACTCATGGGAAGTACCTCTCATTTGGCCAATGAGTTGGGAAAAGTGGATAGGGACCATAGCACTATCGATGGACGTGTCGTTTACTACTGTACTCCCTATGTCTAGGATGCATGGTGTTCAACAACTTGATCTGGGATCAAGTTTGATTGAGGTTCTACCTCTAGATTGACTTTTATCTATGGAGAGTGGTAAGGTCTTGTGACTCACTCTCAATGGATTCTTCTTCATTATTCATATCAATGTTCAACAAAGCAGAGATGAGATGAGATACATAGATGGTTCATGACGACAGGACGACATGATGATCGATGATGATGGATGGATTGGTAGGTGGAATTCTCCCTAGTTGAGAGGGAGTGTTAAAATTGGCAACTAGAGTCAAACTCGACCTTGGGACAACTCATTTGATGGAGATGATGATTGCATTAAATGTCGCTTTTCGTGAGGACTAAAATTGATATAAAGATCATTTAATTTAGACAAACAGAAGTGTGTTTTTGAATTTATGACCACACGTGCAAATTGTTCAGGTTGGCCACATCATCATGTAGGCTCATGAAGCCCAATGGAGGTGTCACTTCATCCTCAACGACTTGTATAAATACAAGTGACCTCTCACCTCATTTGGCATCATCATTACTCACACATTCTTCTCTCTCTTGTCATTGGTTCATACAACTATTGGGTATTCTCTCTATCTCACACGTGTCTCAAAGGAGGTCAAATTTTTGGATAGAATTACAGGGCTAAAAATTTCAGGAGTTGACCAAGCTCGACCAACATTAGTCAGGGAATTTTTGACTAGTTTTGACTGCGATTTTTGGAGGATTATTTTTGTTTCTCTAGGTCGCATTGCTAGGCATAGAAATCGAGAAAATTTGGGCACTTTGATTGTCGTTGACTTCAGGGTTGACTACAACTTTGCCTGGATTTTGAAGAACTGTTTTGGGTTGGCTTTGACCAACAAGGAAGGCCGAGTTTGACTAAGGTTGATTGAGCTCAAGGAGGCAAGTTTGACAGCTGCGTTGACCATCTTTGACTTTCTCGTTAGGGTTGAGTTTGACTACAGATTTGATAGGGATGTTTTGACTTTGATTTGGCAAGTCAATTTTGACTTTTTGTACTCTCTCTCTCTCTGTTGAACATTTGATATAATAATAAGAGGAATTGATCAAAGGGTTTTCCCCACATTGGGGTTTTTCCATGGCATTTGCCAAATTTGGCGTCCTCTTGTCTTGGCTTGGCTTCTGCATTTTATTTCATGTTCTATCAACAATTACTGTCAATGTGATTTATGGTTAATGTGATTGCTATTGGAAATCTAAATTGGAAATTAACATTGGGCTACTAAAGGAACATTGAAGTAATTGTGCTAAGCATAGAACATCCATTGTTATCTAAATTTAACATGTTGATATGCGTCGTCCTGGCATGAAACACATGGACTTCAAACATCTTGGTGTTGCTTTTGATTATCAAAATTTATCACGATAGGATCTAGAGGCTATCCAAACAAATCTGATAAGAGTTTTCTTAATCAAACTGCTTCTTTTCCTATTTCACATGCAACAACATATTCAGTTGCAAAACTACTTACTGCAAAACTACTTAAAGCATCAGGATCTTGCTTTCTACTCATCCATGAAATCGTTGCAGATACCAAACTGAAACAACCACCGATTGTGCTTCTTCCATCATCCTCACTACCACCCCAATCAGAATTGATAAAACCTGTTAATTTAACTTCCTTTCCATCATACTTCAGGCAATGATGAACTGTTCCATGTAGGTATCTCAAGATATGCTTGGCAGCTATCCAATGGCCATGACGAGGCTCCAACTGAAATTGACTAAAAGCGTTTACGACAAAGCATATGTTAAGTGTAGTATTTACCAAGTACATTAAGGAGCTCACCAACTTAGCTTGTAAGATCAATGAGACTAGAGTCAAAGCTCCTCAACTTCTTGAGATTTGTGATCATGGGAGTGATCATAGGCTTGGAATCCATCATACCAAACTTTTGTAACATCTTGATTATGTACTTTCCTTGACCAAGATATATCTCATCCTAATTTTGCCAAACTTCCAAGCCCAAGTAGTAATGCATGAGTCCTAGATCTTTCATTTCAAATTTTGTTGCCAACATTTTCTTGCATTTTAGAATTTTGCTCTCCACACCTGTAATAAATAAATCATCCACATATAAAAGTATAATAAATGGTTCATTCTTCACTATCCTGATGTAGAAGTTTGAATCAATAGAACTTTTGATGAACCAAATCCTTAAAAGATATGCATCCATCCTTGCATACTAAGCCCTAGGAGCTTGTTTCAAGCCATATAGAGCTTTCTTTAGTCTGCAAACATGAGTATCCTTGCTATTTATCTCAAAGTCTTCCGGTTGTTTGATATGTACTTCTTCATCAATGGTTCCATTTAGAAATGTTGTTTTGACATCCATTTGATGGATATTCCATCCCATAGTAGCAACGAGCAAAACCAAAGATCTAATAGTAGTGTACCTGGTAGTGGGAGCAAAGGTTTCTTCATAATCTATTCCTTCCTTTTGAGAGAAACCCATTTCAACAAAACTTGCTTTATATTTGTCTATGCTTCCATCATCAACAACATGTTTGATTTTGTAAATCCATTTCGAAGTGACAACAGATTTGTCACTAGGTCTAGCAACGATTTCTGAAACCCCATTTTTAATGATGGATTGATATTCTTCTTGCATTGCTTTCTTCCATTCTTCTTGATGAGCGACTTCTTCAAAGGTAGTTGGTTATGCTTCGATTAACTTCCTCATGTATGCTGCATATCCCGAGTATCTTTTTGGTCTTTTGCTTTCTCTGAAAGTTCCTTTACTTGCTCCATGTCTCCATGTCTTGGTTTGTAGATGTCTTGTCATGTTGCTCTTCTTCTTCAAATAGAAGTACATCTTCTTTATCAGATTCGATGGGTATATCCTTGGATCTTTTGTAGGCATGGTTTTCATCAAATATAACATCCCTGCTAACTTCAATTTTTCTTCCTTCTTTGATGAAGATTCTATAAGCCTTTGATGAAAGGCTATAACCAATGAAGATACCTTTCATACTTGTAGAGTCTAACTTCTTTTGCTTGTCTTTTGGAACATGAATGTATACGGGACACCCAAAGATTCAAAGATGGTCTACACATGGCTTCTTCCCTGTGAATGCTTCTTCCAATGTCATATTATCAAGGATTCTATGAGGAATTCTATTTTGTATGTATACTGTTGTCATGGCTGCTTCTCCCCATAGAAACTTTGGTAGATCTTGATCAAATATCATAGTCCTTATGCATTCTTAAATGGTTCTATTCTTCTTTTCCAACTGCTCCTTCATGGTATTCCTTGATGTTGGGGATGCCATTTACCATTTGACTTAGAAGGTATTATCTTGTAATGAATGTGCCCATATCTTCTATGCCAAAGTTCGTTGGGATTGATCTCCATGTGAACTAGGGCTTGAGGAGATGGTGATATAACTCTATATAGTCTTCATCCACGAATTCCAATAACCTTTGCCTTTTCAATACTTGAATCCTTTGTTGGAAAATTTACCCAGGCCTAGTTTTCATAATCTTGATTTTTGTATTTGATGTAAAGAGAAAATAAAATTATTATTATTATTTTTATAGCATGGTTTTCATGCTCTAAGTCAAGTTGAATTTAGGCCAAGCACCCATTGTGTGCTTCTAGGGCTTTGTCAAAGAGTCAAAGAAGTCAAAGAGTCATTGTAATATGTAAAATACCCTATTGGGCATCATGTATCAGGTCAAAGGAATTTATGTAAGTCAATTTGAGTCATAAAGTTCCCTCTAAGATCAAGTCGGCCTAGCCATCAACAAGTCGGCCTCATGATGACAATTCATCTCCAAGGAAAGGCTATATATACAAGGTATTCGACGTCATTGGGAGATCATCCATCCAGCTCGTTGAAGCACAAGAAGGACAAGAGTAACCAGTGAAGAAGAGAAGAATAAAAAGAAGGCAAATTGAATTTGAAAGTATTGTTTTAGGGCTACATTCTCCACACGCGCTAAGGGTATAGGGCATCATTTGTTGCAAAAATTTCAGTCATCAAAGGCGCCGAAAACTAATGAAGAGAAGCATCAATTTGAAGGCCGAGTTGCTAAGGAAAAAGAAGATCCTCAAGTGAAGGAGAAAGGAGACATACTTCATCATATTCCAACCATACATTTAAGATAGGGTCTCTGCAGTTAGGCCGAAATTGCAGGTCCGTATTTTTGAAACTAAAGTAGTTCTGAAGCAGGTTGACTTGGGTTGACTTTAAGAAGAAGAAAGTTCATCTAAGAAGAGGTTGACTTGGTCTTGGAGGGGTCTTAGGTCTTGGAATTCGTCATTTGAAGATTCTATAAGAAGAGAAGAATTCTTGTGGGTTTTCTTCTCAAAGGAGAGGTTTTGGTCCATCCTAGCAGCTTATATTGTGTTCACTTGTCTCATTGATCTTCATAGTTTGGTAGTTGTTTGATGATAATAATACAATAATAGTCAAGTGAAAGAAGAAGCTAATGAAAAATACATCAAGTAAAAGAACGTCACAAGCAATTACCAATGTAAGAGAAACCATCCTAATGTAGCTGCCCTAGATTTCTCAACATGGTATCAGAGCGAAGGTGACAACAAGAAGAGGCAGCTTGAAGATCACTGAATCAAAGAAGGATACATAAGGGCCGAGCATAAGGAGATCATCAAGGAAATCAAATAACATCAAATCAAATCATCAAGGAGGGCTAGGAAGCATCTTATCTTAAAGGAAGAACCCTTGGAAGAAGAAAAAGACCTCAAGGACCCTACCTCCACTGAAAGAAAGAACGACCCTACATACTTGAAGTATTCTTGGAAGCCTTCATATTCTACATCATCAACCAAAGGAAGCAAGAAGAACACTTTATCATCATCCAAGAAATCAAAGTGATCTCCATCATTAAAGAAAGGATCACATCTCAAACATCTTTGAAGGAAGAGGAACATCTTTGTTGATTTGGGGTAGCATTGGATGTGCTCTAGCCATGAAAATTGGTGAAGAGGCTAAAGCACATGAGATCTCCAAGACCCATAAATGGTTTGGACAGATTGTACCCGATTTGAGAGATATTAAAATAATTAATATTTTTAATGGAGTTCCTAAGTCTAAACCTAGGAAAAATAAAATATTAATGACTATTAATATAAAACTGGGTTAGAAGGTTCCAAAGTCATGGATCAAGCCAAATCTAATCTCAGCCGTTGATTAGAGATTTAATCTCGACCGTTGAAGGACCAACAAGAAAAGTATAAGAGGAGGCTTGGGGGTCAGTTGGAGAATACACCAGAGTGATCAATGATTTGATTTGCTAAAGTGGGGTTGCTAAGCAAAGTCGAATCAGTGATCAACAACAAGGAGCAATGAGTACTAGACAGAGAGGCAAAGGTAGTGCCGAGAGACCAGTGTAGAGGCAGAGAGTGAGAAGCAACAACTATAGTAGGCCACGCAGAGCCCATCAGAGACATCGTAGATTCCAAAGGGCCTACGTCATCCATGCAGAAGGCAACAAGAGTGACGCAGAGGGTCCCAGACACTGAGCAGTGCCTCTGAGGTCTGACATAGTGGGTTTTGACGCTGACGCAGAGCAGGAGGAGGCTGACGCAGTGCTTCAAAGTTGTTGGAGAGGGTTTCGTGGGACAAGTTTTCTGAATCCCTGTTTCCGAATAGAGAGGTATTACTGTCAGTTGTTTTTCTCTGTTGGGTGAGCCAGTTTGGCACCTAGTTGTACTCGAGGAAATACTGCATAATAATAAAACCTCAGAATAGCTGCACCGGTTTTCCCGCTTTGTGTTTTTCAGGGGTCGATTGTCCAAAAATAATGGTGTCACTTGTATGTTTTTTTCTTTCAGTTGTTGATCTGTAGATGTTGAGATTGTATTGTGTTTATTTCGTTATTTATATGTTTTAAATAATTTGTTCAGAATTAACAAGTAGAAGAAATAAATTTAAAGAATACAGATTAAATTTCTAACGGATAGACTTAGAAATTTCAACATGGTATCAAAGTGTGGTTGTAGATCACAGGAAAGCTGAAGGCATCAACTAAGCAGAGCATTTGCAGCAGAATCAATTGTCCCAAGTGACAGAAGTTGATCCTTGCAGAAAGTGACAGAAGAAGGGTTGACACAGAGGGATTGCGTCATCAGTCTGGACCAAAGAGAGGTTAGCGCAGAGGCTGAGGAGGGCAGAAAGAAACTCGCGCGGAGCCACACAGAGACCAGGAGGGTTGACACAGTTGGCCGAGGGAGTTGTTTTTGTAGTGTCAAGATTGTGCAGAGCCTAGAGGCTAAGTCCTTCAATTGCTGGGGCATAGGAAGTTGTGGGCAATTTGCGGGAGCAAAGCTGGTGGGGTACTGTGGGCAGAACAATACCTAACAGGACAAAACCAAGGTAGAGGGAGTTGCTACCGAGGCAGATTTCTAGCCAAAGGAATCTGGATCAGTGTTGCAGGTGCACAGAAGATCGAAGAGGTGCAACTTGACGATTGGCAGGAGGATTTCTAGAAGGGAAATCGTGACTCAGAGGGAGTCCAACAGAGAATTTCTAGGTGGGAATTAGAGAGACTCAGTAGGAGTCGAAGAGAGAACTTCCGGAGGGAAGTAGAGAGACTCAGAGGAGTCGACATGAATGGGTTGAGGGATCAGGAAAGGTTGGATGGGGTGTCCAACTTTGTGGTGTGGAAGGTCAGGATCTTGTCCATTCTAGATAGACATTGCATCAAGGCCTTTGCCTTGAGAACAATGGCGACCCGACTGAAAATGAAAAGTTCGAGGAGGCAATGGCCAAGGCAAAATGCATCATCCTTGATGGGGTCAAGGATCATGTGGCCCAACATATTACCGAGAAGGATACAACAAAGGAAATGTGGGACACCTTGAAGACGTTGTAGCAACATACTTTCGAGATTTTACTAGAGAATCAACTACAGTCATACCAGATGTTGAAGGGGGAGCAGATAGATCAGTTGTTGGTCGGTTGAAGGAGATCTGGGACCCACTGATTTGCATAGGAGCCACGCCGGATCAGGAGTTCATGGTGAGGACCTCACTAAACGCAATCTTCGAGGAGTGGGAGACATTTGTCCAGAGCATACTGGGCAGGGCGAGTCTTCCAGATTGGGAAGAATTGTGGGCGGCGTTTCGCCAAGAAGAGGTCAAACGGCTGAGCAAGATGAGAAGTAGCAGCAAAGGAGTCCGGATAAAGAAGGAAGAGGAAGAGGATGCAACTCTGGTATTTGTGGGAAAGCAAGAGAAGAGGAAGAACAATGACCTCTCCAAGGTCAAATGCTTCAACCGTGGGGAACTGGGTCATTATGCGAACCAGTGTCCGAGGAAGAAGAACAAGGGAGAGGCGTTTGACTCTAAGGCAACGCCAGTGAAGGTGGAGAAGGAGGTTGAGGAGGATGACAATTGTGCCATGAGTGCTCACGTACCTCTAGAGAAGAGGTGGCGAAACATCGAGCTGTAGTCAGGAAGACTACAAGCGATGAGGGGTAGGATCCTTGAGGTACCCAAACTCTTGGATCATACCTTGCTACGGGAGCCCTAGAGAGAGAGTAGCCGGATTGGTGGTTGTCGGTGGAAATGGATGCGGATGAAGCGACAGAGAGTGCTACAGTGCAGGAGTCCTTGGGCAGTGTGAGGCTAGCAGACTGCAACAATGCGAGAGGCGCGAAGAGTGTTGCAACAGTGCAAGAAGGCATTGAGAGGTTTGCAACGATGCGAGATGCAGGGAGTTGTTGCAGCAGCGCAAAGGTCAGTAGAGGGAGCACTTGTTAGTGACAAAGTGAGCTTCAACATCGAGAGTGTTTCTAGCCTGATAGGGATTTCAGAATTTGGGAGGATCAGTTACTTACTCCTCAGTAACTAAGTTGCAGTGTAGTAGCGGTTAGCAGTAGCACAATGCAGCGTAATGAGAGGGGGTTGCAATGCAGATGCAGTGTTGGGAGAAAGGACCAACAACAACACGAATGCAGAGGGAGCTGTAGTACAGATGCAGAGTGGCAGTGGCAAGGCCATGGGCAGTGGTACAAGATGCAATAGTGCAGAGGATGTTGAGTGGGGAGGCCTAACATCAGCACAGGTACCGGTGCCGGATAATCAGAGTGATGCTCAGTGAGGAGTATTACTAGAGCAAAATCCTTGCTAAGAGGGAGTGTTGATTTGGGGTAGAATCAGATGTGCTCTAGCCATGAAAATTGGTGGAGAGGCTAAAGCACATGAGATCTCGAAGACCCATAAATGGTTTGGACAGATTGTACCAGTTTTGGGAGATATTAAAATAATTAATATTTTTAATGGAGTTCTTAAGTCTAAACTTAGGAAAAATAAAATATTAATGGGTATTAATATAAAACTGGGTTAGAAGGTTCCAAAAGTCATGGATCAAGCCAAATCTAATCTTAGCCGTTGATTAGAGATTTAATTTCAGCCATTGAAGGACCAAAAGGAAAAGTATAAGAGGAGGCTTGACGGTCAGTTGGAGAATACACCAGAGTGATCAATCATTCAATTTGCTAAAGTGGGGTTGCTAAGCAAAGTCGAATCAGTGATCAGCAATGAGGGGCAGTGAATACTGGACAGAGAGGCAGAGATAGTGCCGAGAGACCAGCGCAGAGGCAGAAAGCGAGAAGCAGCAGCCAGAGCAAGCCACACAGAGCCCAACAAACACAGTGCAGAGGCCAGAGGGCCTGCATTAGCCACGCACAGGGTCCCAGACATTGCGCAGTGCCTCATGGGCTGACGTAGTGGGTTTTGAGGCTAACGCAGTGCTTCAGAGTTACTGGAGAGGGTTTTGTTGGATAGGTTTTCTAAATACCCGTTTCTGAATAAAGAGGTATTAGTGTGGGTTGTTTTTCTCTGTTGGGTGAGCCAGTTTGGCACCGAGTTGTACTCAAGAAAATACTACATAATAATAAATCCTCAGAGTAGCTGCATCGATTTTCTCGCATTGGGTTTTTCCGAGGACGATTGTCCAAAAATACCGGTGTCACTTGTGTGTTTGTTTTCTTTCAGCTGTTGATATGTAGATGTTGAGATTGTATTGTGTTTTTTTTGTTATTTATATGTTTTAAATAACTTGTTCAGAATTAAAAAGTAGAAGAAATAAACTAGAAGAATACATATTAAATTTCTAACAGATAGAATTAGAAATTTCAACAATCTCTCCTTATATTGAAGCAGAAGCATTATCATTCTTGAAGAAGGATGACATCATCAAAAAAGCAACTAGTGGAAGACACCATCTAGTAGGTATCTTCATTTGACAAGTAAGTACTTTATATTTTATGTCTCAACCTACAAACCAAATGACTTCTTTCTGCAAGGAGGACAATAAACTTGCTGGTACATCAAACTACATTGCATGGAAGAAGAGAATAGATTTAATTCTCGTGGAAAATGAAGTTATTGAATATGTCAAGGGCTCAATCACCAAACCTCTGCAAGAGCAATCTCAAGCACTATCAAAGTACATGAAAGGAGAATAAGGACTCAAAGAATCCTCACTGAATCAATCAAGGTTTCTCTCATTCCCTATGTAGAAAAGTTGAAGAATCTAAAGTGATCTATGACAAGTTGGAGTTTTTTGTAAGTATTGCAAGAGAAATAATATCGTTAAGAACCGAACTATACAAGATGAAGGTCTCAAGGGAAGAAAGGGTAGCTTCATTTCTCATGAAGGTATCTCAAATACAATATCAACAACAAGAGCTAGGAGAAACAATGTCTGATCCCTAGCTTCATATCTCATGAAGGTATCTCAAATAAAATATCAACTACAAGAGCTAGGAGAAACAATGTCTGATCCAAAGATGACCACCCTTGTACTCGATGCATTACTAGTTGAATGTGGGAAATTTGTATGAAGCATTTATGGGAAGAAGGAAGCCACTCCATTAAGTGATCTACGGTCATTATGTACGATTGAAGAAACCAGATTAAAGGTTAAGAATGACATTTGATCAAATGAGCAAACACAAGTATATGCAACAATGACAAGGAGGAAAGGGAAGTTTGGAAAGTTTGAGCCTCGAAAAAAACCTGAAAAGAAAATTGACATGTCTTAGATTCAGTGCTATGAATGTAATGAATATGGGCACTGCAAAAGGAATTGTCCTAAACTCAATAAGGGCAACAAGAAAAGAAAGGAAATAAGTGAATTCCATGTGACCGAAGAAGTAGAAGAACCAGAGGAGAAGAAGTCAAAGAAGGAAGAAGTAAAGAACTCTATTATTAAGAGGTCTTTCACACCCTTAGCTTATTTTCAATATATAGAAGTTAACAAGTCATGATAGGAAGCATTATAAGATGCATCATAGTAGAATTGGGATGACATCATTCTAGAAGCGTGAAAAGGATATGGTTGAAGCAATCATCTTACATGATCATAGAAAGGAAGTAGCTCATGACATCATCATTAAAATCACAGAAGGATAACAATTTGAATGATTAAAGCAAGTCATCTAGCAAGATAGAAAGATAGGTCATCATACACATCATCACTAGAAAGAAGCACTTGCAGAATAAGGATCATCAAGATCCTCCATTGGATTCTTTTTTAGAAGGTTCACCTCTACTTAGAAGAAGCGTCATACAAATAGTCTACATTCCATCTAGTGTGGAATCCATAGTTTAGAAGGATGAAGGTATGTTGATAGAGAAGTGCAACATGACAATCCAGTTGAAGCATTTTCATCTTCAAGCAAAAGAAAGGGGAAGCTGCTGAAGGAAGCCTAGGTGACCACACGAAGGAAGAGGTATGCATATATTTGTTAACTTTGATAGATGGATAAAGCCATGTCATCACTTAATTGCAAATAGAATGGTTAGAATGCTCTATCTCATGAGCATGATTGAAGAAAAAAGAACTCTTCCTTATGAATGATACATGAAGGCATGAATACAATGTGCCCTGAACTCTTCTACATGATGACAAGATTGAATCAACATTACATGACCTCATGGAGGATATGAGGTGGTTTGCAATTGTGGTTCCTGTGATGAAGGAAATATGTATTGCGATCCCGAGGAAGCGATATATGATGAAGTTGGAAGAAGAGTTCGTAAAGATGTACCTATAGCGAGATAAAATGAGTAATCAACATCTACTAACAGTTAGAAGGATTAGCTATGACATCTCCATGGAGAAGGTATGAATATCCTGATAAGTGTGAGGAAGGAGGAGAACCTTGATAGTAAAGTGTCTTGGAGATGTGTTCAAATAGTATGCAGGATGTTGATGTTGCAAAAACTGTTGAAAGGCCATCATGAAAGAGGTAATTATATTTTTGATGTTCATTTTTGATTTTTGAAAGCAAGCATCTGGTTGGGTTGAAACAAGGCTACTGGAAGAGGGTTGTAGAAATTCACCTACAACTAGTACATATAATATTGGATAGAAAATCTTGGAAGGAACTTGACTTGAAAGAGGTAGCAGTATGAAGGATAACTAGATGATGACGAAGAAGGTCACTTCCTGTTGAAGAAAAGGATGACATGAATATTGGATCAACACTATATTTTGTTGAAGGGAAGTGATGTAGAAGATGGCCGAAGCCCTACAAAGAAGTTATGAAGAAGATGGCTCCATGATGAAGAAGTTGAAGTTCATCCATGAGAAGCAGAAAGGAGGAGCCCTACAAGCAACTGATAGTACCATGATCTCTACCAAAGAGCAGATACCTGCTGTTGCAAATAAGTCCCTGGTTAAGAGGGAGCTTGGGTATATTCCTTTTATGGGGATGAGTAGATCCTCCCTATTTGAGAAGGAGAGATAGACACACCATTCTTGTCTTCATATTATGAAGAAAGAATGGCAGATTGGGTAAGCATCTTAGATTGATTTTGATACTCTTTAAGGATGAGTAAGGCATCTAATAGGCAAGAGTAGTCGAAGAGGAAATTCCATGAGGATGTGTAAATCCAAGATGGGAATGGTCCTAAAAGGACATACCTTGTGAACATCTAGATGGGGTATGTGCCTTACGAGACAATGATGAAGGTGTCTATAAATCATTTGTCTCCCCAACATTGTGCTCTAATCTTGTGGAGAGATAGAGTCGTTATTCAAGGCCTTGCTATATGACAATGCTGGTTGATATGATGTGATGCACTGATATAAGTTGATAAGATAGCTTACCAATCCGACACTTCTTATGAGAATGTCCATGTGCATCGTATGTATTATGAATACCTCCCTAGTTAAGAGGGAGTGTTGGAAAATGTAACTAGGTTCGGTCTTCATAATCTTGATTTTTGTATTTGATGTAAAGAGAAAAGAAAATATATTATTATTATTTTTTATAGCATGGGTTTCATGCTCTAAGTCAAGTTGAATTTGGATCAAGCACCCATTGTGTGCTTCTAGGGCTTTGTCAAAGAGTCATTGTAATATGTAAAAGATCCTATTGGGCATCATGTATCAAGTCAAAGGAATTTATGTAAGTCAATTTAAGTCATAAAGACCCTCCAAGATGAAGTCGTCCTAACCATCAACAAGTCGTGCTCATGATGACAATTCAACTCCAAGGAAAGGCTATATATACAAGGTATTCTAACTTAGTGGGAGATCATCCATCCAGCTTGTTGAAGCACAAAAAGGACAAGAGTAACCAACGAAGAAGAGAAGAATAAAAAGAAGGCAAATCAAATTTGAGAGTACTGTTTGTTGGAAATACCAAGAGGGGGGGTGAATCAATATTCCTTAGTAATCAACACTTTTAAATCTTTTCAGAGCATTAGTTAATCTTCAATTATTATTAATGTCTATGCAGTAATAACAGTAAATAAAAGAACACAATAGACACAAGAATTTTAGGTGGAAAACACCCTCCGAGTCAAAAACCACCGAACGCTTTTCTAATAAATTCTTTAATCCTCAGCGCTAACTGAAATGAAAGCAACAACTTCCTAGAATTCTAGAAAAGCATTCTTCTCTAGCTCCCACTGGAAGGACGCCCCAACGCCCTTGTTTCTTCAGTATTCAACTGAATAGATGCCCCAACATCGTAGACCAACCTACTACCTTGAAGTGTTCATTGCTGGAATTTGTAAGTCTGACACGTTAGAAACCCTCCATGCACTTTATTGATTTATTCCTACCTACTTGTTCCGTTACTTAACAAGTTATTTACAATGTAAATACCGAAAATAAACACTAGTGCATGCTCAACATATTATAGATCATCAAATAAAGGAAACAGATACAAGCACACAAAATGACATCATTATTTTTGGACCAATGTCCACGGAAAAACCCAATGCGGGAAAACCAGTGCAACTATCTGAGGGTTTTCTTATTAAGCAATTTTAGAGTACAATCTGGGTGCCAAATCCGATTTACCCAACAGAGAATGCCCTTGGTAGTAGTACCTCTCAGTTTGAGACAAATGTCTCAGCTAAAACACTGATAAACCCTCCGACAGCTCCTCAGCTCCAATCTGCCCCAGAAACCCCAACGTTTGCCTTTTTTGATTGCATTAGTCTCTCTTCGCCCAACGCTGGCCCTGTGTCAGCCTTCTGGCCCTTTGCATTAGCTATGCTAGCCTCTCTGAAGCACTACGCAACTCTTAGTTGCCTCCGCGTGGCCCTGCGTGAGCCCTGGCTGCTACTGTGTAACTCTCTCTGGCTCCTACGTTGATCTCCCGACACTATCTCTGCCTCTCTATCTCTCTGTACTCACTGCCCCTCAGCTGCAACTCCGATCACTGATTCTATCTCTCTTAGCAAACCCCGCTCTAGAGAATAGAATGACTGATCATCTAGTGTGTTCTCCAAGTGACCCTCAAGCCTCCTCTTATACTTTTCAAGTTAACATATCAATGGTCGAGATTAAGTCCCTAATCGACGGCTAAGATTAGATCTAGCTTGATCCATGTCTTTTGGACCATTGTAACATAATTTTATATTAATCCACATTAATATTTTAATTTCCCTAAGTTTAGACTTAGGGACTCCATAAAAAATATTAATTATTTTAATATCTCCTAAACTGTTTAGAATCTGCTCAAACCTTTTTTGGGCATTGGAGATCTCATGTGCCCCAACCTCTCCACCAAATTTCGTGGCTAGAGCACATCCGATGCTACCACAAATCAACATCCATAGGCTCCAACCTATAGGCAACTTCATGCACCAACCTAGCACTTCCCTGCCACTTGGAGTGTGTAGGAATTTACAGGGTAAGTTGCTTAGACAGAACACCAAAGGACACTGCTCACAAACAGATCACAGATCAATACACCAGCATTCTTGACGTGGTTAAAACCCTCAAAGAGGGAAACAGTCCACGACTTGAGCCAATGCGTCCACTTCAGGCAATTTATTAATAAAGGAATAAAAATTTACATAAGCTTCTCTCATGAACATTTACCCTACAAATGACCCTCCATGCTCTTTAAATAGAGATCATGGACCAATCGGGGGTTAAGCCACGAATCAAGTGTCAGTAATACCGAGGAGAGAATGAATTGTCGAATCACTTCATATCGTGACCGTCAGATTGTAAGTTACAAAAGTACATAATAAAGAAATATACTTTACCTAACTCTACAGTAGACCAAGTTATACTTAACTATTTCCTATGTGTCGGAATATCCTAACATCCCCCCTTAAGAACAACTTGGGATAGGATTGAAGGATGTACAAATATGACACAATAGGAGAAAGGAGGCATTAGAGCCTATCCCCCCTTAGTGACAACTTCCTGAACTCCAACCATAAATCGAAGTTTAGTAAACTTCGCCTCTATGAGAGCCTTTGTAGAGATGTCTGCAACTTGATCATCTATTGAACAATATTGCACTTCAAGAACATGGCCATGAATGAGCTTTCAGATGAAGTGCATGTGCAGTTCAATGTGTTTGCTGCACTGATGTTGGATTGGATCTTTGCATAGTTAAATGGCTTTTTGATTATCACAACAATGTGTAGTCGGATGCTGCTGCTGAAAGGCAAACTCTGACAGGATCTGACGAAGCCACAGGGCTTCCTTACTAGCTTCTACAGCCCCACGATACTCTGCTTCTGTTGAAGAAAGAGAAATGGCACTTTGTTTCTTGAAAGCCCATGTAATAGGTCCACAACCAAGAGTGAAGACATAACCTGCAATAGACCTGTAGAAGATCATCAGGGTCACCAACCCAATCGGAATCAGTGAAACCAACCAATAGAGGAGATGCTTCTGCACTGTAATGAATCCCAATCTGAATTGTAACTTGAACATAACGAAGTATTCTTTTCGCTGCTTTCCAATGACTTTCATGTGGGTTTTGCATAAACCGAGCAATAAGGCCAACAACAAAGGAAAGGTCAGGGTGAGTATGGGTCAGATAAAAAAGTTTTCCTACAAGCTGACGGTATAAGGTAGCATCAACTTTAAGGGAAGTACATGTGACTGAAAGTTTGGCTCCAGACTGAAAAGGAGAAGGGGCTGGCTTACAGTGTTAGATGTGAAAATGGCGTAGAAGATCACAGGCATACTTGGACTGGGAAAGGGAAATACCTTCCTTGGATTGCAAGACTTGAATACCAAGAAAATAATGCAAGTGTCCTAAGTCTGTCATTTCAAACTTCTTTTTAAGGCTGGACTTCACATGGTTTATAAGGTTGGGATCACTACCAGTAAGGATAAGTATCATCAACA
>APFE031436285.1:85452-122635 GCA_000404065.3 Pinus taeda
TATACCCAAGTGCGTCTAGAGAAATCATCAATGAAAGTTAAGAAATACTTGTAGCCAGAGAATGAAACAACTGGAAGTTGACCACATAAATCACTATGCACAAGCTGTAAAGGGGCTGATGTGTGCCAAGAGGCACATTTTTCAAAACTATCCTGATGATGTTTTTTGAGTACACATCTGGAACAAACACCATCTTTGCAAGATACCATCGGAAGACCTGTCACCATATTTTCTTTACATAGATTCTGAAGGGAGCGATAGTTTAAGTGACCAAATCATTCATGCCAAAGTTTGCTCACTTCATCATTATGAGCAACAAATACCGCGGGTAGATTTGATGACCCAAAGTTGTTAAACTTATACAACCTTGTAGAATTATCAGCAATGCCAGCAGCTAAAATCTGTCTAGGATCTCTTAGGTCTTTAATTACAACATCGTGAGGTGAAAATTCAATGATTTTACGTTCACCTGAATGAGTTATCTGATATACAGATAGAAGGCTGCAGGATAAGGTTGGAACACATAATACATCATTAAATTGACCATTGTCGAGATGAACAGTTCCAGTCCCTACATCAGCGCAGCAAACAGAGTGAATTGCACATGCACTTCATCAGAAAGCTCATTCATGACCATGTTCTTGAAGTGCAATATTGTTCAACAGATTATCAAGTTGCAAACATCTTTACAAAGGCTCCCACAGAGGTGAAGTTTACGAAACTTCGATTTATGGTTGGAGTTCAGGAAGTTGTCACTAAGGGGGGATAGGCTCTAATGCCTCCTTCCTTCTGAGCCTTGCCATACCAGCATGCGCCCAGAGGCATTAGAGCCTATCCTTCCTTAATGACAACTTCTTGAACTCCAACCATAAATCGAAGTTTATTAAACTTCGCCTCTGTGAGAGCCTTTGTAAAGATGTCTGCAATTTGATCATCTGTTGAATAATATTGCACTTCAACTATTTGAGGGTTTTAATCGCATCAGGAATACTGGTGTATTGATCTATGATCTGTTTGTGAGCGGTGGCCTTTGATGTTCTGTTTGAGGAACTTACCTTGTCAATTCCTACCTGGTATCAGAGCACGAAAGGACACTGCTCATAAACAGATCACAGATCAATACACCAGTATTCTTGGCATGGTTAAAACCCTCAAAGAGGGAAACAATCCATGGCCTGAGCCAACGCAACCACTTGAGGCAATTTATTAATAAAAGAATGAAAATTTACATAAGCTTCTCTCATGAACATTTACCCTACAAATGACCCTCCATGCTCTTTATATAGAGATCTTGGACCAATCGGGTGCTAAGCCACAGATCAAGTGTCGATAATACTGAGGAGAGAATGAACCGTCGGATCACTACGTATTGTGACCGTCGGATTGTAAGTTACAAAAGTACATAGTAAAGAAACACACTTTACCTAACTCTACACTAGACCAAGTTATACTTAACTATTGCTTATGTGTCGGAATATCCTAACAGAGTGGAGGTGACAAATGACTCTTTTGACTCAAAAATAATTCTTTTTACATGATGCAAAAGCCCAAGAAGGGTCTAATGACTCTATGGACTCGTGACATAACCTAGAAACCTTCAATGGAGCCTTTGACCTAGAAAATAAATAGAAGTGCATGAAACCCATGCTTGAAAATAAATTTTCTTTTACAATAATTTTTTTTTTCTCTTTCTTTTCATCAAGTACAATTATGAAGACCGACACTCGTTACATTCTTCAACAATTACAACTAGTTGAAGCTTGATCCATGCCAAAATTTAATCTTGTCTTATGTTTTGGATGAAAAAATTGAATTTGTTGAAGAAGGCTCTGTTCTTGATCCAAAAAATAATTTTTTCAAAATTTTCTCCTTGAAAATTCCCCCTTCAATTAATCACCATGGTCTAAAAGTTTGAATTTTCTTAAAAAATCAATTTTTTCTTTTGATAGAGGGCCTAGAAAATAAGCTGCAATTTCTTTCTTCGAAATTCCCTCTTTCCATTTAACCACCTAGACCAAAAAAATTGATTTTCCTTGAGATTTTTTGTTGTTGTTATTTTTTTTATTTTGCTAATCCAAGGAATTTTTTGTGGGACCTTTCTATCTTGGAAATGAGTCATTCATATTTAATTTTCCTCGGGAAAGTCAATCTCCTCCAAAAATTCATTTTTTCACAGGGAGAGAATTTTTATTTTCTCCCATTTTAGTTTTTTGACCATTTTTCCGGCTAATTTTTTTAGCCATTTTTTGCTTGAATAAGAAATTAAAAATAATTTGAGGGGATAGACATGATTTCAACCCTCAAAAAATTGTCTAAATAGAGAGTTGAGGTGTAGAGGTTCTAATTATGAGTTCTCTACCCACATCAACTTCTATAGACATTACATTTTATATGAAAATAATTAGTAAAATCCCGAGCAGTTGGAAATTTTATTAATTAAAATTAGACACTTAGACTTAACCAAATTTTGCAAGACTTTAGACATGATCTAAGATGATAATTTACATTGAATCTATACACTAAAACTCACCTAAGACATCACCATGGAGTCCGACACTAGCTTTTGGGTATTTTTGGGAGAAAAACTTTGCCAATTATTTGATGTTAGGAAAAACACAAATAATTAGTTGTGGTTAAACAAATCCCTATGGTAAACTCTTTGCTGAAAATCTTAAGCTTACCTAGGTGTTTTACATGGCTTTATAAACATACTAGAATCATTTAACAAATGACCCATAGTGCTGCAGAATTTGGATTTACAATTTTGACAAAACCGTTGAAACTTGAAAGATGATGATGATGTCTGGATGTCTTACCGCTTGAACATGATGGTTGAAAAAAATGTGCACTGTTATGGGGTAGTTGACATAGAGTGGTCAACAAGCCCCAAATTGTGATGTTAATGATTGCTTGTTGATTGGTTAAACGATGACAATTTTTCTCAAAAAAAAATTTAAATTAATGATGGGCATATTTACTCCTCAAATAGGGTGTTATATCCCAGCCTAATTTTGTTTGAAGAAAAGGCTCAAATAACTATAAATTATTGAGGTTAAGTTGGCCCTAATAGGTTTTGGTTTTTGGCTCCAAAAATGTCTTTTTGAAACTCAAAAAATTCAAATGTTCAAATTCATGCCAGGTCGGCTCTATATTTTGGTCAAGTCGACTCATGAAAAACTTATTTATTTTTGGTCAACTTTATGCTTCCTAGGGCTAGTTGGCCCCTCTAGAAGCCTCCTCCAACTCTATAAATAAAGGGCCTGGTTTCACCCTAAAGTAGGACTTCAAATATTCGTGTGAATCCCTGAGGCGTGGGTAGAAATAAATATCTAGAGAGTGGCTGAGGGTTTGGGTTTAAATTTTCTTTATTTGGCCGAGTTTTGCTGAGGGTTTAGGTTTAAATTCTCTTTATTTTCTCTGAAATATATTCGATGATTTTAACAGATTATTTGAGGCTACTTTGCACACATATCTGAGGCTATACTCCTGTAGTAGAGGCACTGGTGTTGAGACTTTATTTCACCCTTGAGCTAGAGCAATTTCAGTGAAGTTTTGAGCACTTTTTATGTATACCCTTCAGGACTAAATTCATCTCCTCTCTCTAGCTTCTATTCACTGATCTCAATAGACATCCTACTAAGAATTATCCAAGTTCAGGGCTAATGTTGTTGATCACATCTTGAAGCAAGTTCAAGCATCTTTTCGTCCCCCTGAGGCACACCAACTGAGGTCCTGTCAAAGTGCAAATTTGAGTCACTATTCAGAGCTGTTGAATGTTTTTCCTCTTCTGGTAGCAGAGGTCATGTACGGTTCCTTTTAATGGATTGGCTGAGAATGAACCATTAAGGAAGTCGCAGCCTAATAAAATTAGATTGCAGGTATTTTCATTTACAGTAAGAGGGAAGGAGGGGATGGTGACGATAATGGTGGAGTAAATTTGTTGTTGTCCTCAATATGTCAATCCAGTACGGGAGCAGGAGCTTGACCTTCGAAAGCAATGAAAGCATTCGATCCAGCTTTGCTACAAGTTAATATACGATGACAATGATGATGGAATTAAAGGCTAATCTAAGGAGGTTTCTTCTCTGAGCTCCATATCGTATACTTTAATTTGTTACTATTTGTTGTGGGCCACCATGTGGAGCATGAACAAAAATCTTCTTCATAGTTTGATTGACAAGTTTATATTACAGCTACGTCTATCGGTTAACTGTGGCGGGTGTCAACCATCACATTATTCTATTGGCAGTCATCATTGCATGTCCATCTTTCAAGAATTTTGATGGGATCATCAAGTTTTCTTTCAAATATGATAATAGTGTTGCGAAAGTCGCGATAACATGAAAAAATCAAGAGTTTTTCAAATTCCTGCTAAACTCGCCTAATTACTACGTGGTTTTTTTTCCAAAAAATCGGTGAAATTATCGCAATAACTTCAAAAAAGCGCGATAATTTCAAAATAATCATGATTCGATGGGGAAGTTATTGCAGAGGTGGCAGACAATGCGTTTTATAAGGGAAACCATGATTTTTTTTGTCATTTTGAACAAACAACGGCGTGGATTGAGAATTGAGGAGGAGAGGAACCCTGGAAGGCATCTACTAGGGCAGAACAAGAGGAAACCTGGAGATTTTAGCATCCCATGCAAGAGAACTTCGTTTTTGGATCAAATTTCTCCAGCAAACTATGGTTTCCAGGTATGGGCACCAAATTTGACCATTTTGTTTTGGTTTTTTGTTTTTGTGTTTGTTTGAGTTTTTATAACCCATTGTTTATCAAAGATTTTTTGTGGATTTGATGGTGTTTTTTTTTTGTTTTTGTTGCATAGGGTGGAGAGAGTTCATTTTGGATTGAATTGAGGTTTTTTTGTTTGTTTGTCAAAAATTTAATGTGTTGTGTCATGTATGTAGTTTTTATCTTTATTTTTGTAACTTGCAATTCTTATTGTGCCATAGGTTCAACTTCAAAGTTCAAACTTCATTTTACATTAAACCTCAAGAGTTCAACCAAGTTACAAACATGCCAAGGAAGTTGGACCTTTTGTGGGAATATGGTGAATTTGATGGAGGGTTTGATAGATTGAATTTGTCTTGCAAATTGCATGGGCATCATATGTCAGGGGGGATTTATAGATTGAAGTATCACCTTGTACAAATCCTTGGACATGATGTAGGGCCTTGCAACAATACAAATACGGAAATCATCCGAAGAGCCATGAGATCATTGGAAGAATTAGAGCAAGAGAGAGTACTCAAAGCAGAAGTAAAGAAGCAACTAGTAGGGAAGGTGTTAGGAGGTGAATATGGAAGTGGCACTGGTTCTACTTCAGCAACAATGTCTACAACCAACCCTGTAGTTGCCTCATTATTTTTTGTTCCTAGAACCACGACTGGTTCACAACCATCTATCACTTCAATGCTTAAATAAAATGAGAAAGAACAAGTTGACAAGTTGTTGGGAAAGTTTCTCCTTTGGAGTGATATTCCTTTTAGCGTTGCAAGGAATAATCCATTTTTCAGCCTGCTGTTGATGCTATTGCAACTGTTGGTCCAAGGTACCAAATCCCTTCTTATGATGACTTTAGAGGTCTCATTTTTCAAGAGGAAAAGGTTGATTGCACCAAAAGATTGGAGGAGTTTAGGGCATCATGGGTACAAACAGGATGCACTGTGATGTCAGATGGTTGGACCGACCAAAAGGGGAGAACCCTTATAAACTTCTTGGTTAGTTGTCCCAAGGGGACAATGTCTATGAAATCTGTTGATGCATCTTTACATATCAAAGATGCAAAATTATTATGTGATTTTTTGCTGGATGTGTTTATTTTGGAGGTAGGTGCAGAACATGTTGCCCAAGTCATAACGAACAATGCTGCAAATTATGTTGTTGCTGGCAGGATGCTTATGGAGAGGCATCCTACTTTATTTTGGATATCTTGTACTGCACATTGTATTGATTTGATGTTGGAGGACATAGGAAAAATTTCCTTTGTCGAAGATATTGTTTACTCATAAAAAAGCATTACAAAATTTATATATAATCATGCATCTGTGCTTAGTTTGATGAGAAAATTCACCAACAACAAGGAGTTGGTGTGCCCCGCCATTACACAGTTTGCCACCAGTTTTGTATCTCTTCAATCCCTCTTGAATTCTATGTGGGATGTGAAGAGAATGTTTCTTTCAGAGGAGTGGCGTGCTTTGACGATGAGCCGCAAACCAGAGTGAGAGGCCATATGCAGATTAGTTTTATACCAGGAAGACTTCTGGGCGGGAGTGCAGGAGGTGTGCACTGTTACTGAACCTTTGGTAAAGGTTTTTCGATTAGTTGATGGTGAGAAGCTCGTAATGGGCTATTTGTATGAGGCCATGGAGATGAGGGGTTTCAGAAACAACTTCTCCTATGGGAAGTGATTAATGAACGATGGAACAACACACTCCATTGTCCCATTTATGCTGCAAGGATCTACCTGAACCCTGCATTTTCTTTCCCATGTGGGTTCTTATTTGATGTTGAGATCATGGATGGATTCTTGACTTGTGTTCAGAGGATGGTGCGATCTCCAACAAAAAATGTAGAAATCTCTAAAGAAATGGAGATATACAGGATGGCAGGTGGCACATTTGGCTTTGAGATGGCTGTAACTGATAGGAACACTACAATGCCAGGTATTTTCAAATTTCATTGTCTCTTCAAGTTCATAACTTCATACTTTGCTTCAACTTTCAACTTTCATTTTTTTCTTATGTTTATCTTATTTATATTTTTGTTGTAGATGCATGGTGGACTTGCTATGGTGCCAGAGTAGCCCATATGCGAAAACTTTCCATTCAAATCCTCAGCCAAACATGTAGCTTCTCAGGATGCAAGCGCAACTGGAGTGTATTTGAAAAAATACACAACAAAAAGCGCAACAAGTTAAACTAAAACAAATTTCCAATTAATTTTTTGAATTTTTCAAATATTTTTTTTTTTTATTTATAATTATTATTTTATGATCTTTGTATAGGTTAGAGACCCAGTGATTTAATGACATGGTCTATGTCTACTACAATCTTTGATTGTGGGTGAAGCAACTTGAGAGGATACCTGATATGGAGGCTATCTCATTGGATGAGATTGACACCACTGCTGCATGGAGGGTTGAGTCTGAGAGGCCCCTCATGGAGTCTGCTGCATGGAGGGTTGAGTCCGAGAGGCCCCTCATGGAGTCTACCGATGATTGGTTAGAGCATGAGGTAGTGGAAGGCGTAGATGGGGAGGAGGAGGTGACACCACTTAGCCAAGCTATCCCTGCCACCAGTAGAGGTCGTGGTCTACCTCCTGTAGCTCCTAGTTCTTCAACTTCTAGAGCACAGCAGAGTCCATTGCCAACTCCACCAACATCTACATCTAGAGGGAAAGGGAAAGCTGTTGCATTTTCTCGCAAGAGGGGCAGAGGAAATCAGTAGTATTAGTTATTTGGTTCATTTCATTGTATATGACATTATGACTCATGATATGATATACATTATTATATTTTTTGTTGATATTTTGAGGTTGAGTTGGGACTCAGGAGACAGGACTTACTATTCAGGACATGATTTACTGTTATGTGTGATGTAGCACTAGAAAATGATAGTACACATCTTATATATTAGTTCTTTTATCATATTTATGTGTCAATGTATTTATTTTATGTTGTAGATGCTTTAGATATTAAAAAAATTGAAAAAAATGAATATTTTTGTATTTTATGATTTTTTCCCCTCGCCGATTTACTCCCGATAACGATTTTCGCAACATTGACTCATAATACAACTCAATCTTCTTCTGCACATTATAAATGCCCACAGAAAGAAGAACAAGAAATATTGAAAAAGCATAGATTAAGCATCACAAGTTCCAGAAATGGGTCTCTCAAACTCTCGGATTGCAAGGTTGAGAAGATATCAAGTTATGATCCCTGTACTGTAGCAAACAATTGATTTGTGTAGCCGACTGGAATCTCGATCATGATCAAAGGTGGTGTCTGTAGTAGTTTCTGTTGATTGCCGTGCTGATTATGTCTGTAGTTCTGATTATCATTTTGAAAGGCTATCAAGGGCAACAAAGAAAATTAGTAAGAACGTAGTAAGGAATATTCTGGGTTCTAAATCTGCATGTCTCACAATAGTCAGTACATCTCATTGTTAGAATTAGGGTCAAGCTGACATCATTGTTGAGGTGTCACATTTTGTATGGTTATGCTACAACAACAATCTTGTGACAGTAAGACATTTAATCTGACAGAATGTATATCACAATCCTCTGTTTAGTGAAGGCTGAAGGCATATTTTTGTGAACAGGTGAACCCCAATAAACCATAACTGTAAACAGAGTATGGTCGCTAAACATTGAGCTGAGTATGCTAATTGTTGGCTGATATATATTGCTGGTAATAGGGCACCTTTACTTGATTCATGCTGTTTATGGCAGAGGTTTTTGCATTGCTAGGTTTGAGTACTCAGATTTGATCACAAAGAGGTGTTTTGAAGAGTGCAAGGTTAAATTGCGGGCATTGATTTATAACCAAAATTGTTTGAGTTTGAATTTGTTGAGCAGTGAGAATTTGCATAGCTGCTATGATTGCCAGTATAGCTGTGTATTGAATCAAGCTTGACACCTAGGGTTTGATATGTATGATGAGCAGAGGTCTCGTTGAGATGCTGCTAATGCTGCTGATGTTAGTTGACAGGTTGATGTGACATGAGCAGATATGTTAGGGTGTGTTGAGCAGATATGAAAAGACTTGTTGAGCAGAGATGCTAGGATTTTAATGCATAGGCTGATGTGTGTGTGAGGGCATTGCTGTGAGGACAGTGTACTTGGCAAATAGGCATGCTGCTGACCATTGTTGGTCAGAATATTATTAAGAAAGGTTGTTGCCTAGGGTTTGGAGTGCATGGTGAAAGTATCAGGGTTTGTTGAGCAGTGCTAGGGTTTCATTGTGAGAAGTAGCGTATTGCAGAGATGAGATTGGTTGTGGAGAAGCAGACGTAGTGACACTGCGACAATGATCTATAACAACATATTTATCTTTTTCTAAGGGTGGCAGGGTGGTGCTTGGGTGGGTTGGAGCTTGTGCAGGGTGTTGGAGCATCTTTTTAACCAGAAAGGATAAAGCTAGGGCATTGGAGCATCCTTCTAGTTGGCGCTGGTAAACCAAGGTATTGGAGCGTCCTTCTAATCGGAGCTGGTAAACCAAGGTGTTGAAGCACCCTTTTAGTTGGGGCAGATAAATTAGGGGGTGGGAACCTCCTTCTAGTTGTAGCTAGAGAATCTTGGAAGTTGGAGCTTCCTATTGATGTAATCTTTAAAGACCTATATTAAGAAGTGTTTGGTGGTTTTTCTCCTGGATCGGTTTTCACCTAAAAATCTTGTGTACTGTCTTGGATGTTGTGCTTTGTTGAATGGTGTTGCTAATTTATATTTTGATCTATTGCTAACAATAATTAATGCTTTGTGAAGTTAAAATTGACTAATTGAAGTGAAATATTGATTAACCCCCCTCTCAGTATTTCCATCAACTTGTCCTTAGCCATTTTATATGGCTGGAGACATACATTTATAAAGTGCTTGCATTAGTTGGCTACCTTACTGCCTTGTTTGATAGATGTGGATATTTTGTGATACATGCTATCTTCCAGGATGTCCTAGTCGTATGGCACCCCAATTCACTATGCCCACATATATAAAAATATAAGAATTTATGTCCCAGCCCTATGGTACCCCACTTCTTTGTTACTGGACTGAACAATGTGATAATTTGCCCTTGTTTAAAAAATGATAAGAATCATTGAATCTATGGCTAAGTTTAGGAAATGAAGTTCCAATTTAGAAAAATGTTGGTGAATATTGGCATTTTCCGTTTTCTTGCCAAAGATCAATAAATGAAGAGAAAAAAAATTCATGCTTTTGGATATAATTTTAGAAACTGCTAATAGTTAGTACGTTAAGTTGTTATTTATTCTTTTCCATTTCAAGATAATTAATTTGTTTACTTTATCAATATAGGTGCGACGCTTGGCACAAGAGATTAGGCAATTGGGTGCATCAAGACCAATAACCATTATGAATGGGAATTCCGGTATGTTTAAGTTTTTTTGTCTTCTTGGATTTATATGAAGGCACTTTTCCAGTGGCTCCTGCATCATTGACTCTAAAAGGTTAATGCCAATATTTATGAATTTGTTGTAGGGTTTTTGCTCAAATTTTTTCCATGGTAGAAATGTGTGTGCATGTGTGTGTGAAATGACAATATATTTTTTTCACACGCTATAAATTCTCTTGTAGCTCTTTGTGATAGTGTTCATTCAGTGGTTTTGATTGGTATTCTCAAATGGTTAATGTACATTATGTTCTATACACAATCATTAGCTTGACATGCATAAGAAAGAGATGTAATAATGTCGATCCTTGGCGTACTTTCTTTTAGTGAATTTTATATTAATATTGTTGAAACAAGGGAGTTTTGCGGATAGGTATTGTAGAGGCAACAAAGCCATAGAAATGATTTGTAAAGCCCAAGTGCTGTAATAGAGTGTTGTGGAAACCTAAGTGACATGACATGTCCTCCCACCCCACATCGTGTCACATATTTCACGTTTTGGACATGACACGTGTTCGACACGAGTTTGACTAGTGTTGGACACAAGCCCTACTAGTGTCTCGAAATTTGGAAATGTGTCAGTGAAAAAGCATCTTAAAATCGATTTATTGTCTCATTCTCATGCAATTTAGTAAGAGGTTAGGAGCTCACAAAGGTTTTGGAGTGCAACTAAGGGCATTTAAGCAATGTTAGAAGGGATTCGAAGTGTGGGAAGTGGATTTTCTGAGGCCCTACTAATGCTATGCAATTAATGGTAATGTTAAATCTTAAAGTAAAAGTGACTTAAATTTTCAACATTACGATTAATTGGCGCAGGATGTTTGAAAGTGGTTTTAACTTTTGACCACATTAGATTTCATATAGAGAAAATAGAATTTAAAATCCCACTCAAAATCCAACAAACTTAACAGTTTTCAGGATTTGAGGATTGGGGGGATTGCAACGTTACCATTGAACCCTGTCATGTATAAGGATATGGAACTAGCATTAAATTAAGAGGATAAGCCCTCTATGTACCTCAATGTTGGTGGCATTTATTGTTGAACTCCTCAGAATTTTACATCACTCTTGGATGGTAAAAAGTATAGTCTCTCTAGGGATTGATTGCCACTAGGGATTGAGCGTAGCTATGGTTCGAGCAAAGCTTGGGGGTTGAGCGCTGCTAGGGATGGAGGCGTAGACATTGAGCTGTTAGAAAGTGTCAAGCATTGCTAGGAAAGATTGAGCCATCGATAATTGATTGGACTAGGGGGTCGAGCCTGTTGAGGAATCTAGGGCATGCATAATTAGGGTGATTCTTCGATACATGATAACAATTTGTTAAGTGCTAATGCAATTTTATCTTAGCTTGATTGATTACTTCATTGTTAGCATGTGTGAGTTAACTTCATCAAACTGCTATCAAACAAAAAGAGACAAGAACACAAATGGTTGGCTATCTACCAGGGCCACAACCTTTCCCTCTTGGAGAGGAAAACCCATGCGTAAATTCTTCTTATAGAGATTCCATTGATGAATACCAAGACCATAACCCTTGACACAGTTAGCCTCTCCAACACCAAGACATCTTATCCTCTTCCTTGAACACTGCTGAGATCGTCATGATTGCTACACTACTGAAGCCATTACTGTAGCATTAATGAGATATTAATCATAGCCTCTTCATCATATCACAGAGATCTCTTGTCTTTATTGAGATCTTCATTGTGACCTTAGTTCTCTCCCTTGATCAATGCACAGAGGGCTTCATTGCTGCGACACCATACTTGGATCATCACTGTACTCTAGCTGGAATCATCGTTATGTTGACTGTGAGCAACAAAGAGTGTACGTTATAACAAAAGTGCTGAGACAATGAGGGCAACGATAGGATCATTGTTTCTCCTTAAGCCGAGACAGTGAGATTGAGGTTATATGAAGACAATTAAGATTCTGAGGTCCTTTCCATCACATATATACATTCACTGCCATGGAACAGGTCCACTGAGACTATGATTCCATCCTTCCATTTAAGTCGAGACTGTGATAGTTACTGTTGCTCCTCATTATGTCGAGACTGTGATCTTAATCGAGATTGTCGTCATGTTTTTCCTTGCAAAATATATGTATGATAGACGTACCTTATTGTACCTATCCGAAGATTTAGATCTCCTAGAGATGCACGTCTGTCTACACTCAAAATAAACAATAGATTTGTATTTTGTCAACGAGATCTTGTGCCCATTCGAGATCTGTGTCACGTCTTCTTGTGGTGTGGATCTTTGCTCCCATACGTATCCGTAACATGGTGACATTCGAGACCCAGAACATTAGCCTTCATTTAGGTCAAGACTGCAGAGAGGGTTTCACTGCGGCTCATTGTCTTATCCAAATCCTTGCCTGCGGCTATATTATGTCCGAGGTTGCACCTGCTTGCACCCATACAAGATCTTCGACCTGCAACCCATCCCAGACCTAAGACATACCTTCCTCCATCTTTTATACCCATCGACATTTCAAAGGATAATGCGAGTTTTGTCTCTCCCATTTATGGATAACTCAATAGGGTATTTATAGTGGTTGGTATCATCTATTTGAGCCGACGTGAATCATGAAACGATGTGACCCTTTCTTCAAGCCAACATGACATATATTTATTTATTTAATTCATTTTGGAGCCGACATTACATTCCTTTGTTGTTTTGCATGCAGATTTCGGTGAGCTTGCTCTTTGAGGATTCTTCTTGGTCTTGGAGGCCTGGTTTGACACTAATACATTTTACATAGGCTCCAAAGGAGCTTCTCCATTCATGACATGACTCTTTGACACGACAATATATCCTAAAGACATCAAGAAGAAGTCTTTTACCTAGAGACACTTCTTGCTCATGAAACCCTAGTAGTGAGATTACAAAAATAATTTATTTCCTTTTATTACATCAAATACAAAGATCATGTCATCATGAAGACCGAACCTAGTTATACTTTCTTCAACACTCCCTCTTAACTAGGGAGGTATTCATAATGGTACTTGGTCATTCTCAATCTGAAAAATTTCTCATAAGAAGAATCGGATTTGCAATCCATTTGTTATAGCATCATTTCAACTAACATTGTTTCCATTTAGCAAGGCCTTGAATAACAGCTCTATCTCTCACTTAGATCAAAGCACACAATGTTGGCGAGACCAATGACTGATAGACATGCATCATCATTATCTCTCTTAGGGTCATACCCATTTGGGTGTTCTCTGAGTATGCCCTACTAGGACTATTCTCATCTTGGGTTCCCAGTGCTCAAGAATATCGGTCATCTTGCCCACTCTTGTCTTGGATGCCCTACCACATCCTCAAAGAGTGTCGGATGCCAAATGATTACACAATCCTCCATTCTTTCTTCCAAACTCAAGACAAGAATGTCGTGTCTAACTCTCCCTCTTATCTAGGGACGAGTTCCAAGTTTCTGTTTACTCAGAAACTTGCTTAAGTTCCTTTGCTCATAGGAACTTCCCAAAGCTCCCTCTTATCCAGGGACTCTATCATCAGTGCTTTATAGGGTCTTCTAGTTGGCTGATGATTCAAAACTTCGATGTCATCAATTTCTTCACATGTAGGGTTCAACCATCCATCACTTTCCTTCGTCATGTCATTCCTTCATTCCCGGAAGGTATCCTCCTTGGCTTTACATTTGGGGCTTCCTTTATAAGCTCATCTGTCTTCACTTTTCTTCAACAATGATTGCTCTGGATCACAAGGTACATAGTTGTGACATCCGTCGCAACTCTCCTTTCCTTGATCCTGCACACATACCCAGTCTTTTCCAAGAGGTCAGACATCGAAAAAAAATCACATATTACCTTTTGGTGATGGCCTTCTTCTAGTGACATCTTCTTGTAGGCATCAATCATCCTGCATTCATGTTGACACATCTCCCAATGATATTTGTTGTCAAGGATCCTCATCTTTTCAGACTTCCATCAAAGTCTTCACATCATTCCAAGAGGTTTCCTGGTCAAGTCTTCCTGATCTTTTGATGTTGACTGCCTTTGTCATGGTTGCATGTTTCACGATCTCTTTCATCCTCATATTTTTCATTCCCAGGAGCTCTTAGAGTTCTTCAATTGTAGTCAACTACCTCATACTCCATATGAGGACATATTATGTTGATTTCATCTAGTTAAACTTTATGTCTTTCTGCGTCCTTTGGAGGAGATCTATTCCCTTTCGAACATGCCTGATCTATTCTATCTACAACCACATATATGGCATTATCTAATGCAAATACAAATACAATCATAAATACCTTATTTTCCTTTTCCTACAGCTTCCTTGATTGAAAAGATCTTCAATCCCTTGGTCTGCTCCATTCTTCATGTTATTGAATCACCAACTCATGAGTTCCAGGAGTTGGAATTTTTGATGAGACATTTGCTGCCTTCCCGGACTAGCAGATCCTCTATTGAGATCTCTATCAGAGATCCTTCAGGATCTAGTATATTCCCAGAGCTATGTTCTTCAAGATTCCATACTAGCTCTTGATGCCACGATGCATCTTACAATGTTCATATCTGCAGGGACTCCTGATAGGATCCTTTCAAGAGGGATATCATTTCATCCATAGTGGAGATGCATTATTCCCTCTTTCCCTTGATCCTTTCCTCAGCTTCCCTGTACATATTTGTATCCTATAAAACTTGCCTTTCTCTATCTGACATAGAGACCACAAACTATTGATCGAGGTAACCTTCTTGTTTATGAACACTGTTACCTTACTTATCAATATCAATATCAATGATGATTATTTTCCCAGATCTCTCCATTGATATTTCATGAAGATATTTCTTCACTCTTTGGAGCCTTCTGCACCTTACTTCAGACAATATATCCTCTAGCATTTTATGTAATCTTCTTGTGTCTCCTTTCTTACTTCATAGAACCTTAAAAGTTCTTATGACTTCAAAGGAGACCTTGAGGTACCGACTTCACTCCTTCATGAGGATTCTGTCAATCCTGCTACAAGAACTTTGTCTAACCCATAGATCTTCTTGCACTAATGAAGTCAATAAACCAAAACTTGATTATAGAATAAAAGATACTTACTTGATACGTGAAGACAAGATCTTCACCTTTATCATGTTGGCTGTTGTTGAGGTAGATGCATTGATGCTTCCTCCGGATAGGATTCTTGCTGAAGCTTTTCTTCAAGTCCTTCAAGAATAATTGTCTTGAACATCTAGTCCTTGCAGCATCGGCGAGAGGTTGCTTGCCATGATGTATTAGGATTGTCCAACATTTGATTTGAGTCCTATCCATGTGCTCTTTAGTCAAAAGGGTATTAATTTGAGATAGTGACTATCATTGAGATGTTGTAGGTGCAACCGTGGGAGGCATCTACTGTCATGTACCTTGAGAACTGTTGTCATTCAAAAGCACTTATTGCTGCAGATTTGAGGTTGTGAACTATTTCCTTGATCTAAGGTCTGCCATCTTTGAACTTGCTTTGATGCATGAATCTTAATGTTGGCATGTCTCTTTTCTGCCCTTCTTTGATTGTTGAACCAGTCGCTCTGATACCATGTTGAAGAATCTAGGGCATGCATATTTAGGGTGATTCTTTGATACATGATAACAATTTGTGAAGTGTTAATGCAATTTTATCTTAGCTTGATTGACTACTTCATTATTAGCATGTGTGAGTTAGCTTCATCAAACTGCGTTCAAACAAAAAGAGATAAGAACACAAATGGCTGGCTATCTACTAGGGCCAAAACCTCTTCCTCTTGGAGAGGAAAACCCATGCGTAAATTCTTCTTATAGAGATTCCATTGACGAATACCAAGACCATGACCCTTGACACAGTTAGCCTCTCCAAGACCAAGACATCCTATCGTCTTCCTTGAACACTGTTGAGATCGTCATGATTGCTGCACTGTTGAAGCCATTACTATTGCATTACTGAGATCTTCATCATAACCTCTTCATCATATCACATAGATCTCTTGTCTTTATTGAGATCTTCATTGTGACCTTAATTCTCTCCCTTGATCAATGCATTGAGGGCTTCATTGCTACTGCACCATACTTGGATCATCACTGTACTCTAGCTGGAACCATCATCATGTTGACTGTGAGCAATAGAGAGTGTACATTATAACAAAAGTGCCGAGACAGTGAGGGTAACAATAGGATCATTGTGTTTCTCCTTAAGCCGAGACAGTGAGACTGAGGCTATATGAAGACAATCAAGATTCCGAGGTCCTTTCCATCACATATATACATTCATAGCATGGAATAGGTCCACCGAGAGTGTGATTTCATCCTTTGATTTAAGCCGAGACTGTGATAGTTATTGCTGCTCCTCATTATATGGAGGCTGTGATCTTAATCGAGATTGTCATCATGTTTTTCCTTGCAAAATATATGTATGACAAAGGTACCTTATTGTACCTATCCGAAGATTTAGATCTCCTAGAGATACACGTCTGTCTGCACTCAAATGAAACAATAGATCTGTGTTTTGTCATCGAGATCTTGTGCCCATTCGAGATCTGTCTCACTTCTTCCTATGGTGCGGATCTTTGCTCCCATACTTATCTGTAACATGGTGATATTTGAGACCCAGAACATTAGCCTTCATTTAGGCCGAGACTGCAGAGAGGGTTTCACTGCGGCTCACTATCTCATCCAAATCCTTTCCTGTGGCTATATTATGTGCGAGGTTGCACCTGCTTGCACGCACAAGATCTTCGATCTACAACCCATCCGAGACCTAAGCCATGCCTTCCTGTACCTTATACCCATTGACATTTCAAAGGATAATGCGAGTTCTGTCTCTCCCATTTTCGGATAACTTAATAGGGTCTTTAGAGTTGTTAGTATCATCTATTTGAGCCGACGTGAACCATGAACCGATGTGACCCTTTCTTCAAGTCGACATGACATATCTATTTATTTAATTCATTTGGAGATGACATTACATTCCTTTGTTGTTTTGTTCAGCTCTAATGGAAAACTCCCCTCTCCCGTAAACTCCGCCGAGAGAAAAGTTGACAACAATGAAGAAATTTCAACCCCCACCCTGGTTATTAGTCTTCCTTATCACTCCATGCATTTATTTTGAAATCCAAGCATGATAAAAATTTTAAAATCTGGAAATGACAATAATTTTCTGAAAACACAAATTTAGAGATTTCACAACTACTGAAATTGTAAAAATAAAACACTGTCAAATTATGACAGCGACACAGAAAATAACACAATGATTTTTGGTCAATGTGACCTTGGAAAAACCCCCTACAACTCTTGGGGAAAACCATTTTGAGAGCTCTTCTTTATTTTTGAAAATGCTTTTACAGAGAAACTGAAATACACAGTGAACATTCCAGCAACCACAAATTACAACTTATCTCGATTTTCATCCCTAAACTCCACCTCAAAAATCGTGCCAATCAACAAACATCCAAAACATAAATTTTTCCAGCAATAAAAATTGTTTGCCCCAAAAAACATGTCAAGAACTTGTTGTATGGATTGTATGGGCCATATGGATTTCAGCAGTACGACTGCCTCGAAATTCGTGCCCTTGCTGCTGTCCCTCTTCCTCGATTTCTGTGCTGTCCCTCTTACGATTTTGCCTTGTGATGCTTGCCAATAAATGTTGCTGCCCAGTTTTGCTGAAATGTCTTCTTGCTGCTCTCCTTCACTTCCTCACTGCTCAGAAATTTTCTTCTTGCTCTCTCTTCTCTTTCTCTCAAATGCTCATGAAAGAATGAACGATCTTTTACTCTTCTCTTCTCGTTTTACTCTCTCAATGGCCTCTTGGGTTACCCTAAGATCTAATGGCTGAGATTCATTTAGATCTAGGGATGAAAACAAATGTGCATTTAATTCTCACTTTCTATTTTTTAACTCACCCACTTAAATAAAGACCCACTTAGCATTTTATTTCCATAGTCACTTTTTCACTTTCTAATTCTTCATTGACTTTAATAAAGTCACCTTTAAATTAGAATGTAACTTTACCACTTATAAAGTCACTTTTAAATTAGAATGTAATTTTACCACTTATAAAGTCACTTTTAAAATTAAATTGACTTTACCACTTATAAAGTCACTTTAGGAGAAAAGTACAAATAAATTTGGACACTTTTCCCTAGGCCAAAGATCAAAGCCTTAGGGAACCACTTGTCCTCTGGTACCTAAATTTTAACAAACAATTGATATATGGGATGGTCATTCCCAATCTCAAGCATATAACGGATTCCCCTATAATAACATTAGTAACAACCACGAGAATATCTACAGTGCAACGAATATAGCCATGGGGCAGGACTTCTCTTATTGGGTCTCACAAGTCAAGAACATGATGAAGAGGGTAGAATTCCTTGAGGATGAAAACAAACTGCTACATAGTGGTTTCTGACCTCAAAAAACTGGTCGTGGAAATGAAGAATCAGAAAAATGGGCACCTGTAGACTTCAAGTGCGGACTCCTCCATGCTCTAAAATGAACTCTTGAACACAAAAATTTTGCAGGAAGAGATCATATCACAACAAGCCCTTTTTAAACAAGAAACGAAAACACAACAACAAACAATCAATTCTTGTGTTGAAGTGGTTTGAAAAAGGGAGTAGCCTTCCCTGCTCACCGTGGTTGAAGGGGTAGTGCAAGCCAAGCTGAACGAGGAATGTCTCTGTCGATCTTGGGAGTCTAATTTGAGTGAGGGGGCTCTAATACCTACGACCCCCCTAGATCCGTTATAGATGGCCGCCTCTTTCCTTCATGACACCCTATACCTGAAGGACATCTCTACTGAATGGGCATGGATGGGGCCTAGCTCCATACTTTTCCTTCGTTTTTGGACTCTTGAGGACCGACTTAGAGACCTTTCGGCCAAGAGGAGGCTGACTTCGATCTCATCCACACATACTATCTTTCTAGATGTTGATGTTGTTGAAAGAAATGTAACTAGGTTTTGTCTTCATAAATGTACTTTTGATATTTGTATTTATTCAAAAAAAGAAATCTTATTTTTATAATATATGTCAATGAGTTTCTTGCTCATTGAAATAGGTCGAGCACATGTTAAAGTGCTGTAGGTGAATCAAATGGTCAAAAGAAAATGTTGAAGACCTTAAGGGCATGTTACTATAGGTATACTTATGTATTAAAGTCAAAAAAGTCACCTCCAAGCAAGGTCAAGTCTCCTCCAAAGCAAAGACACCTCCAAAGAAGCAATCTGAGCTATATACTTCAAGTCGGCCTACAAACAGCAAGTCGGCCTAACGGAGGGACAATCCTCTATATATAGAGGCTGTCCACTCCTCCAAAGATAACACAATTCACCTTTGAAATCTACGAAGTAAAGGAACGGTAAAAGGTGATCAAGTGACAAGAGAGGGAGCCTCTAGTGCAGCATACAAGGTGAAGTCTAGGCCGAACTTAAGAGGACTGTTTTCTAGGGTAAAAAACAGTTACACGTGTGAAAAAAAGAGCCTCTTCCTATGGTCATTACAACACTACCATCACAGTCACATAACTTTGTTGGTTGGGCAATCTAAGTAGGACTATAAGGCCCCTCACTCAAGCGAAGAAGGAACTCTCTCAAGCAAAGAAGGAAGAGGTCAACATCACAAGGAAAACAATCACATGTGCGAAGGTAAAGAGGCTATCTCTGCTGTCATAACAACACTCCCATTATAGTCATACAAGTTCGTTGGTCGGTGAAGAGAAGAAAGGGATCATCATAAGAAAAGGGTCTCATCAAAGGTATCTCTTCTAGAGCAAGTGCAACAAGGTTTGCCAACAGTTGAAAGAAGAACGAAGTGCCGGAAGGAGGAGGACAAAGCGTTGGGGAACGAAGTGCCAGAAGAAGGAAGTGTCGGGGAACAAAGTGTAGAAAGGAAAAAGTACTTGACTTGTGCTTGGAGGATATTCGTGTCAGGGGTTTAGGGTTTGGCAGTGATCAATAAGAAGATTCAATAAGAGAAACTAAAGGGCTTTCCTCTCAAGAGATGAGAGGTTTTGGCCCTGACAAAGAACCAACATTTGTGTTCTTGTCTTTATGTTTTTGGTAGCAATTTGATGAAACACACACACTAATAATAAGAGGAAGATCAAGCTAAGATAATTGTAAAAGTGCTTCACAAATTGTTATCAAACCAAGAAGAATCCTAATATAAATCATTGCCCTTGATTCTTGAACATGGTATCAGAGCGAAGGTGACACATCAAGGAAAGGGCAACTCAAGAACACTCATCAAAGAAGGGCATCTAGAAATGTTGAAGCATCTAGCTAAGAAGTCTCAATCACTTCAAGAAGGTCTACCATCTATCTTTCATCGAGGAAGACTACAAAGCAAGAAGAGCCTTACATAAAGGCACCTACAAGAAGAGCAAATCAAAGAAGGACCTACATCAAGCTGCAAGTCATCAATCAACTCTCATCAAGTCAAGTCCACTTGGAGAAAGCACCTTGGAGAACATCAAGATCTAAGGAAGGCAAACCATCAAGTCTTCAAGGAAAAAGCAAGTCTACTACATCTCAAAATCTATCAAGTAAGTATATGTCCCCTTCTAAATATACATCAATGTCTTTTTGCAAGGAAAGCAATAAATTGGTAGGTACCAATAACTTTCTTGCATGGAAGAAGAGGATTGATTTACTTCTCAAGGAGAATGAACTCCTAGAACACATCAAAGGGAATGTTACTATTCCTGCTAAGGAACAAACTCAAGCCTTAGCCAAGTGTAATAAGGATGAGACAAGAGCTCAAAGGATTCTAATAGAATCCATCAAAGACTCTCTCATTCCGTATGTCTCCAAGTTGGAAACATCCAAAGAAATCTATGACAAACTAGTAGAGCTATTCTCGATAACCACAGTTGGAGAAGTGATATCTCTACGAAATGAATTGTATAAGATGAAGATATCAAAGGAAGGAATATCTTCCTACTTCATGAAGATCTCTGAGATGAGGGATCAACTTCAAGAGCTAGGAGAAGTCATGTCTGATAGAGAAATGACAGCCATAGTACTCAATGTTCTACTTGAGGATTGGGGCAACTTCACAACAAACATATATGTAAAGAAGGAAGCCACCCCACTAAGTGAAATGTGGTCTCTATGCAAGATAGAGGAAATAAGACTCATAGAAAAGGAAGACGTGGGATCAAAGGAGCAAGCATTTGCCACCAGGGCCAAGAGAAAAGGAAAATTTGGCAAATTTGGTCCACAAAGAACAAACAACAAAGATATGTCCAAAATCCAATGCTATCGATGCCAAGAAAATGGACACTAAAAAAGGAATTTTCCTAAGCTAATGAAGGACAACAACAAAAAAAGAAAAAGGGAAGAAGTTTACATGAATCAAGAGGTGAAAGAAGAAGTAAAGAAGCAAAAGAAGGAAGATCCTCTGGATCTCTACTATGACTAAGTCAAACTCTTTGCGTAAAGTCTTCTTTCAAAGTTTTGAATAGGATAGGAGCATGTAGGAATAGAATAAAATTGCATGGCTAGAAACATCTTCTAGAATCTAGAAGCATGAAGTACATAGAGTTCTAAATACTCATGTAGGAAGAGCATTTATAAATGAGAACTAAATGCATGGTTAAAAATATCTTCCAAAATATAGGAGCATGGTAGATATAGCTCAAGATATTCATGTAGAAGGAGCATAACTAGAATAGGACCTCATCCACAATGAAAGAAAATTGATCATGATTAAGAATCTTAGAAGACCTCCATCATCAAAAGGAAAGAAACATTTGCAGGGTAAGGGTCTTTAAGATCCTATGATGGAATCTTGAAAAGAAGATTCATAAACAAAAGCAGATGTCTCATTGGGAATTCCATTCATGGGATTCAAGAAAAGGGTGATATACATGCAAGCTAAGATGAAGTAAGAAGGGCCACACCAAGGACAACCAAATGAAACTAAGATGATCAAAGGAAAATCAAAATGAGGTATGTATGCATCAAAGTTTAGTCATGTTATCATATGTATATTCTTGAGTCATGGGAATGGTTCTAAGATATGATCAAGTAGGAAAGTATCTCTTTCACTAATGACATGCTCGAAGGCATGTACTACAATGCAATGAAGGTCAACAAAAAGAAATACTCACATAAGGAATATAAGGTTGTTGACTAAGAAGCAAGTGAATAAGGAATGCTAACTAGTCCTAGAAGCAAGCAATGAAGAGGTTCTCCCATAAGGAGCATAAGGTGGTTGATCAATCTATCCATGAGGCAACAGATGAAGAAAGATATCAAGCATGTGAAGAGCACCATGATCACAAAGAATCACTATTTGACAAAGATCCATTGAAGACATCTCCGAAAAGAAGGCATGACAACTCTGACTAAGAAAGGAAAAGATCAAAGGACCCTTGACACCTATGAAGCCCTTGGAGATATGAAAGGTGCAAATAATTGGTTCTACTTTATGAAGATGTCATGATGAAGAAGCCATCCAACAAAAGCACTATTTAACGTTGAAGCAATACCAGGATGAAGTCATGAAGGGCTACTAAATCAAAGCATGGGAACAAGAAAGTACAAAAAAGCATCCATGTGAAGAGTAGTTCGAAGCATAGACAAGATGACAAGAAATAACTAGATGACAAGAGAACCTGATATATGACAAGAAGACCACTTTCCACAAAGGAAGCAATGACATGACAAACCATGAAGGAAAGTGATTGATGGATGGTACCCTACCAAGAAGTTGAACAAAGACTTCATGACATCAAAGGAAGGAAGGAGATCAAGCAACTGGAGGACCCACGAAGAAAAAGTTGCTGATACAATTCCCTAGCTAAGAGGGAGTTATAACAAGTTCCCAATTACAAAGGAACTTGGACAAGTAGCTTGTCAGAGGATACTTGGGCTTGTCTTCCTCAATTGAGAGTAAGTGATAGACAAAACATTCTTGTCTTCACTTGGGAAGAAAGAATTGGAGGATTGGGTAATCATCTGGCATCCGATACTCTTTGAGGTTGTGTAGGGCATCTAAGACAAGAGTAGGCAAGAGGACCGATATTCTTTGAGAGTTGGGAACCCAAGATAAGAATAGTCCTAGAAGGTCATACTCAGTGAACACCCGGGTGGGTATGTACCTTGAGAGACAATGACAAGGGTGTCTATAAGTCATCGGTCTTGCCAACATTGTGCTTTGATCTATTGAGAGATAGAGATGTCAGTCAAGGCCTTGCTGTGGAAACAATGTTGGTTATTATGATGCTATAACAGATGGATTCCAAATCCAATTTCTCTTATGTGAATTCTTCAAGATTGAAACATAGCCAAACACCTTGTAATGTTGTATGAATACCTCCTTAGTTAAGAGGGAGTGTTGAAGGAAATGTAACTAGGTTCGGTCTTCATAAATGTACTTTTGATATTTGTATTTATTCGAGAAAAGAAATATTATTTTTATAATATATGTCAATGAGTTTCTTTCTCATTGAAATAGGTCTAGCACATGTTAAAGTGATATAGGTGAGTCAAATGGTCAAAAGAAAATGTTGAAGACCTTAAGGGTTTGTTACTATAGGTATACTTATGTATTAAAGTCAAAGAAGTCACCTCCAAAGCAAAGACACCTCCAAAGAAGCAATCCGAGCTATATACTTCAAGTCGGCCTAGAAACAAGAAGTTGGCCTAAAGGTGGGACAATCCTTTATATATAGAGGTTGTCCACTCCTCCAAAGATAACACAATTCACCTCTGAAATCTGCGAAGTAAAGGAATGAGTAAAGGGTGATCAACTGACAAGAAAGGGAGCCTCTAGTGCAGCGTACAAGGTGAAGTCTAGGCCAAAGTTAAGAGGACTATTTTCTAGAGTAGAAAACAATCACACGTGCGAAAACCAGAGCCTCTTCCTATGGTCATTACAACACTACCATCACAGTCACATAACTTCATTGGTTGGGCATTCTAAGTAGGACTATAAGGCCCCTCACTCAAGCGAAGAAGGAAGAGGTCAACATCACAAGGAAAACAATCACACGTGCGAAGGTAAAGAGGCTGTCTCTACTGTCATAACAACCCTCCCATTACAGTCATACAAGTTCGTTGGTTGGTGAAGAGAAGGAAGGGATCATCATAAGAAAAGGTTCTCATCAAAGGTATCTCTTTTAGAGCAAGTGCAACAAAGTTTACCAATAGTTGAAAGAAGAACGAAGTGTTGGAAGGAGGAGGATGAAGTGTCGGGAATGAAGTTTCGGAAGAAGGAAGTGTCGGGGAACAAAGTGTAGAAAGGAGAAAGGACTTGACTTGTGCTTGGAGGATATTCTTGTCAAGGGTCTAGGGTTTGGCAATGATCAATAAGAAGCTTCAATAAGAGAAACTAAAGAGAAACTAAAGGTTTTTCCTCTCAAGAGAAGAGAGGTTTTGGCCCTAGCAGAGAGCCAACATTTGTGTTCTTGTCTTTATGTTTTTGGTAGTTATTTGATGAAACACACACACTAATAATAAGAAGAAGATCAAGCTAAGATAATTGTAAAAGTGCTTCACAAATTGTTATCAAGTCAAGAGGAATCCTAATATACATCATTGCCCTTGATTTTTCAACAGATCTCACCAAATCCCAACAAGCAGAACTGAAGCAGGCAAGAGATCGGGCGGTTGTTGCGCAGAAAGAAGGAAAGTGTGTAGTTATTCAAGATCTCAAAGCTGTCATTCGTGACTTAGCCCCTTTAGGATACTCTTGACCTTGGGAAAAATGACGGTCTCATTCAGATGGGGGACACTTTCAGGAAGGCGACACTACCATCTCCATTGGATGTTGAAATAGTAATGGCATGTTTTGGTGATCACTAGGTACACTTCGAGATGCTATTGGGTCACATGACCTTTTCCTCATAGCTACACATGCAAGTCCCATGCGGAAACCCCCCCCAATTTAGGGGTACTACTAGTATGGTCATGCAGATAGGAGACAAAATCCGACAATGTTAGAGGGTCAAGGGGTGGTGGCCTGCCTTTTACGAGACTCTCTTAGAAGTTGAGTCACAATGATATCATCAGACGAGCATGCTAGATATTTGTGGGTTTGAATCCATCATAAGAGTTCCCTTCTCAGAGACAACTACATTACGGTCCATTATTTCCCCTGACCTCGTCACACTTTGCACTTCATAGTGAATCTAAAGGGGACCCCTTGCTTGACCTTTACATAGACATTTTCCACTACTCGACTCTTGGGGATATCATTCTTTTGGGCTGCTTAAATGCCTGCACCAAAAGCCTTCAGGTGCCCCTACATGATTGAGTTGAGGATGCCCTTTGCCTTCAAGAGATAGAGCCATAATCCATGGGTTTCCAGAGATATTCATAGGACATGAGTGGGCCCCTAACAGGTTGTGGGAGGCATCTTCTGTGGCAAGGGGAATCCCATGGTCTGTTGCTTTTGAATGGGCTCCCTTGCTTCCTATGTTTAGGTTAGTTCACTTGTTTTCCCCTAAGCAGGGCGGGGTTGGGGGGCGGGGTTGGGGGGTTAGATTATCTTCTTGCCAACCAGGACTTCCTCCCACGCATCCAACACCTCTCCATATCTCGTCTCCCTTTGGAAAATCACGCTCTCTATAGCCCCCTTGCTTTACCACCCCCTAGCCTACCCCTCCATCCCCCATACCACCTTCTTTTTTGACAAAGATTATGCTATCTCCTACACTACCCGCCTTAAGGAGCTTCTTACTCCCATTTCCCACTTCAGATCGATAAAGACAACCATAACCAAGTATGAGATACTCTCCATGACCCTTGATGAGGCTGCCCTTGATTCTTACCCCCACTCCACTTACCAACATGTCCATAAGTCTACCTTGGGATCTTGTCCCATGAACTGTTGGCTTGATGAGGAATGCAAATCCTTTCATAAGAGGCTCCGTTTCATCATCACACGTGACCCCTCATCCTCGCCTCACCTTTGCAAAGCCTATTCTCAACTCCTTCGCCGTAAAAAGCGAGCATTTTTTTTCCCAAAGAAGACATGAACTTTGTGTCGCCCTCTAATACTGCCCAAAAGCTTTATGGTGTGCCCTTTTTTCTAGATGCCATGATACCACATCTGGCCTTGACCCTCAGGCCATATTTTCCCACACCACCTCCCTTTATGACATTCTCGAACGAACCTCGATGCACATCCCCTTTTCTCCCTCTTTCTGTCACCTTTTCTCGAAGTGGGTTATTAGGAGAGTAGTAAGAGCTATGAGCACCAACAGGGCAGTGCATGTGGAAGGCTTCTAGGCCAAATTCCTGAAACATGGTATCCAATCTCTTGATGAACCTACAACACAGTTCAGATGAGGAGATCTTCTAGTCCACGCCGGTAAATCTTTACTTCTGCAGTTGCAGCTTAAGTTTCAGTAGCTTCCGGCTTCACATGTGTGAGGGAGAGACCCTTTTCTGCGCAGTAGAGAGAGAGAGACGTGATGAGATGAGTGATTCCAAATGAGGAAAAGTCCTCCTGTATTTATACACAATGTTGGTGTTTGAATAGATGTGACTGTTGGGCTTCTGAGCCTATATGAGTTGTAGGTGGGCTTGATAATAATTCCATAATCAAAATAAATTCATATCTGCATGAATACTTATCGGAATCGGATGATCTTTATATCAATCCTACACCTCTCGACAAGAGGAATCTAATAAAAATATTATCAGCCATGAATAAGATGACCCATATGAAGTTTTGCCCTAGTTGCCAATTTTAACAAGCAACCTCCTGGCTTTATACAAACAGACTCCAACCTTGTATGTCGGCTTAAGAAATCCCTTTATGGTCTCAAGCAAGGCCCTCGACTTGGTATGCCAAAATGAATAGCTTTCTTTCAGAAACTAGCTTTTCTAGGTGTCATTCTGACAATACTGTCTACACCGAGAAAGTGGGTAAGTCTCTTATCATTCTTGTTCTTTATGTTGATGATCTTATCCTTACCGGTAGTGATCCCAACCTTATAAACCATGTGAAGTCCAACCTTAAAAATAAGTTTGAAATGACAAACTTAGGACACTTGCATTATTTTCTTGGTCTTCAAGTCTTGCAATCCAAGGAAGGTATTTCCTTTTCCCAATCCAAGTATGCCTGTACTCTTCTACGCCACTTTTACATGGAAAACTGTAAGCTAGCCCCTTCTCCCTTTCAGTCTGGAGCCAAACTTTCAGTCACTTGTACTTCCCCTGAAGGTGATGCTACCTTATACCGTCAGCTTGTAGGAAATCATTTGTATCTGACCCATACTTGTCCTGACCTTTCCTTTGCTGTTGGCCTTATTGCTCGGTTTATGCAAAACCTACATGAAAGTCAATGGAAAATAGACAAAAGAATACTTAATTATGTTCGAGGTACAGTTTAGTTTGGGATTCATTACAGTGCAAAAGCATCTCCCCTATTAGTTGGTTTCACTGATTCCGATTGGGCTGGTGACCCTGATGATCGAAAGTCTACTGGAGGTTATGTCTTCACTCTTGGTTTTGGACCTATTACAGTCTTCACTCTTGGTTCTGGACCTATTACATGGGCTTGCAAGAAACAAAGTGCCATTTCTCTTTTTTTCAGTAGAAGCAAAGTATCGTGGCGCTGTAGAAGCTAGTAAGGAATCCCATGGCTTCGTCCGATCCCGTCAGAGTGTGGCTTTTAGCAGTAGCATCCGGCTACACTTTGGTGTGATAACCAAAGTTCCATTCAAGTATGCAAAGATCCAGTCCAACATCAACGCAACAAACACATTGAACTACGCATGCACTTCATCCGAAAGCTCATTCATGACCATGTTCTTGAAGTGCAATATTGTTCAACGGATAATCAAGTTGCAGACATCTTTACAAAGGCTCTCATAGAGGCGAAGTTTACTAAACTTCGATTTATGGTTGGATTTAAATAAGTTGTCACTAAGGGGGGATAGGCTCTAATGCCTCCTTCCTTGTCCTATTGTGTCATATTTGTGCATCCTTCAATCCTATGCCATGTTGTTCTTAAGGGGGGATGTTAGGATATTCTGACACATAGGAAATAGTTAAGTATAACTTGGTCTAGTGTAGAGTTAGGTAAAGTGTGTTTCTTTACTATTTATATTTGTAACTTACAATTTGACGGTCATGATATGTTCTCGACATGAAGTGATCTGACGGTTCATTCTTTGCTCGATATTGTCGACACTTGATTCGTGGCTTAACACCTGATTGGTTCATGATCTCTATTTAAAGAGCATAGAGGGTCATTTGTAGGGTGGCTGTTTATGAGAGAAGCTTATGTAAATTTTCATTCTTTTATTAATAAGTTGCTTGAAGTGGCTGTGTTGGTTTAGGCCGTGGACTGTTTCCCTCTTTGGGGGTTTTAACCACATCAAGAATACTAGTGTATTGATCTGTGATCTGTTTGTGAGCGGTATCCTTTGGTGTTCTGTCTGAGGAACTTACCCTGTAAATTTGTACAAAGAAGAGAGCTTGGAGAAGAGAGGCTTGAGGAGATCTTGGAGGAGTGAAGGAGAATTAGCTAGGGGCAGTGAAGGAGGAGGAGCTTGGAGGAGTAAAGGAGGACTTCCATCTACAAGAGCTAAAGAGGTAAGTGCAAACCCCAAACTCCCTACTTTTTCTGTCATTGTTGTTTGTATTTTTTATCCTCCCTCTTTCTCTTTCCCATTTTTTGTTCTTGCTCATTTCATTGCAGGTTGTACATTTATATTTATATTCCAAAATGATGTTCTTTTGGCTTCTATGTATCATTCGACTTTTGGTTTTCATGATAGCAAGGTGGGTAGGAATAGAAGGGAAGAAGAGCAAGAGGATAGTGGTCCCCGTATAAGTGACCCAATGTATGATGAGGAGGAAGGGTTTGAAGAGGACAATGGAATGCAAGAGGGGAAAACTACACTGACACCCTTGTGGAATTTTGTGATCAAACTTGAAGGGGGAAAGGTGGTGGAAGCTACAAGTTTTTGTGCCCTCATGGTTGTCATGGAGGAAAACCATATAGTGGTTCATATACTTGTGTGAGGAGGCATCTTTGTGGGGTGTTGGTAAGTGATGAGAAAAAGGGTGCCATGGGGATAGCAATTTTCCCTAAGGTTTCAACTGAACAAAGAAGAAAATACATCCAAATAGAGGAGGTTGCACAACAAAAGAATAAGAAACAAAAAAATCATTCTGAATCAAGTGCGACCTCTAGATTTGGTAGCTCATCTCCTCATGGTACTTTTGCAACCTCTGGAAGTAGAAGAACAATATGGGATTTCCTGAATGTTGTTTGGAGGGATGATGTGGATAGAAAGGTTGTCCGGTTTCTTTGTGCTTGCGGTGTACCATTCAATGTGCTTCGCTCTCCCTATTGGCATGATATGGTTAAGGGCATCAATGAAGCCCCAAAAGGATACATGAGCCCAGCTATGAGAAAGCTAGAACAATGTTATTAGAAAGAGAGAAAGTAAAGGTTCAAAGAGATTTGACACGTTTTACAAATGAGTGGGTGGATTGTGGGGTATCCATTGTATCAGATGGTTGGACAAATGTTAGAAACCAACATTTGATAAATGTTCTTGGTCTTTGCGCTAGTGGTGCCGTGTTTATTGCATGTCATGACGACTCCTCCGTTAGTGCAATGTAATATCCCTCCCTTTAATAATAAATAATAAATAATAAAAGTAATAAAAATAATAAATAATAAATAATACAAAATAATAAATAATAATATAAATAATAAATAATAAATCACTTAATAATAAATAATAAAAATAATAAATCATAAATGATATTTAAAAATATACAAGAAAATAAATGAAAATAATAAAAATAGTAATAACTACACTAAAAGCTCTAAATAAGAATAAATAGTAATAAAACAAAGAAAGCAATAAAAAGAATGAGTAAAGCTAAAAATCAAAAGAAAAGTAAAAAAATCAAGAAGGTTAAAAATCAAGTTGCAGGTAGACACATGGAGTGTGTGCATGTGGTTCCCCATCCAATGTTGTTCTATTTAATAGATAGTGAGGAAGATGAGAGGCATTCTTGCATTCTATCATTCCGAGATTCTATCTTTCATTCTCTTGGGAGAATGGTATACTAAGACTTAGGAGCATTGGCAGTAGTCGTTGATTGAGGGCTCGGGGGTGGCCATTTGTAGCAGAATTCTGCACAATTGAGCCTACGGTTGGGAGGAGAATCGTCTCCAAAACCCTGTTGCGGTAAGCCTATTTCTACCACAAGTAAGCTCAGCTAAGCATTTAAATTTAATGTTAATAAGTTAATTAGATATCCGTTTTTGGGCTGTTACACTTGGGCCTCTCTATTATGCTCAAAAGTGTAAAAATATGTGTTTACAATGCTCAAATTCTTCTCAAACCTACTCCAATGAGTCCACCTTCTCCAATGAGTCCAAAATATGAAAAAATGGCTATATAGCCTCTTTTTGCAACCAATTTGGTGGAAAAATGAAGAAGTTATGACTTATCCTAGTTTTCCCACTATTCGTTCCACAAATTGCTCCACATCTGACAGAAACCCACAATTTTACTCCAAAAATCTGTTAACTGAGCGAAAATTTTGCCGCATGGCGGGCCTTATTTCGTCAGCACGGACTATCTTATGGCAAATTGTAATCGGTGGAGTTCTGCAGGCTTATGTTCTTGTGAACATGACAGGTGATATGTGTGATTATGATATCGGCAAACCCAACAGGACATTACACTACAACCTATAACCCTATCGCATCTGGGATATCGCAATCGGTGGAAAAACCCAATTGTCTTATAATATGTGGGACCTGTTCACCATGTTGAGATTTGCGATTATGATATTGCATCGCAACCCAAAACTGTCGGGGCCGATTCTGTAATGGAAACACGCTTCCCTGTTGCGATGTGTGATATGTAATTTATCACATCACAACCCTAATCTTGTCAGCGGCCAATTTTGTAACACCTCCCTTCGTCGATATGTGATTTTGAGAAATGCGAGAACCAATGGTAGCCTGCCACTTGGCACCTCCTGATTCGAATGGAGCTTGCCACTAACTTTCACTTGCTCTAACTTCTGGATACGAGCTCAAATTTGAGTGTCATTTGCACCATTGGAATCAAAATGATGATCTCTTTGATCCGAAGCTAATTTTATCAAGATTCTGACACTTTGATTTTTGAGACTCAATTTTGAACACCTGATCACTTGTTCCCACTGGAAGCCTTTTGGACCCCAAAAGGATCACTTTCAATTGTTCAGCAGGTGAGGGTACAGTTCCCTTGCATTTCCAACCTCTATCCATTTGGATTTTGAAGGAATTGTACCCTTGAGCCCCACTCGAAGATAATCGATACTTCCCTTTTTTGTTGTCCTTGTTCTTTTGTCAAGTATAGTGTCTTGCTGAAGCACATCAAGGAATTTCGGAGAAAAGTCTTCAATGGATGGAATTTGAGTATTCTCTCCTTGATCTTCAATCAAAGGATGCTCATACAACCTTAAATTCTCAACATTAATAACAACATAAATTTGCATATATGAAGGCAAATCCAACCTAAAGGCATTGTTACCAATCTTTTCAAAAATTATGAATGGACCATATCTAATTGGTTTTAGTTTTTTACCTTCTCCTTGGAGCCTCTCTTTGTTAATGTGAAGCCAAACTTCATCACCAAATTGGAACTTGTGATCTTGACGATGCTTGTCGTGCCTTGCTTTGTACATGCCTTGGGTTTTCTCAAGTTGTTCTTGAACCTTTTGGTGTACTAATTGTATTTGTTCAATGAACTTTCTTGATTTGTCTATGTCGATATGACCTTCAATAGCAACATCTTTGCCAAAAATAAAATCCAAAGGAGATTTAGGTAAGTATCCCATCCATGCCTCAAATGGTGAAGTTTAAGTGGAAGAGTGCTTGGCTCGGTTGTGAGCATGTTGAATATAGTGCAATTGTTCATCCCACAACTTAGGATGCTTTTTGTAATACCCACGCAAAAGATGTATCAATGTTATGTTCACTACCTTTGTTTGACCATTTGTTTGTGGATGAAAGGCTGTACTCTTTTTCAGTTTGGTGTCCATGAATCCCCACAAATTTGACCAAAAATTCCCCACAAAGCAAGAATCTCGATCACTAATAATGGATATAGGCAATCTAAAATGCACCCAAACATTCTGAAAAAATAACTGAGAGGTTTGTTCAGCTGTAACTTGCTCTTTACATGGCATCAAAATACACATTTTGTTGAACCTATCCACAACTACATACAAATAATCATGTCCTCTTTTTGACAATGGAAGACCTCCTACAAAGTCCATAGAAACACTCTCCCATGGTCATGAAGGAATCGGAAGTGGTGTGTACAATCCTAACTTCCTATCACTAGGCTTACTGATTGCACATAATGAACATCCTTTAATAAAATGAGACACACTTTCAAGCATACAAGACCAATAACAATACCTCCGTAGATGTGCCACCATCTTGCTTACACCGAAATGACTAACAATAAGAGTAGTATGTGCCTCTCTTTTGATGTTAACTCTTTCTCTCCATGGAATACAAAGCTTGCCAAGATGGTATAACAAGTTATCATGCAAATGGTAATCCAATTCCTCTACTTGGTTACCTTGACTTAATCTTACATAAACATCATGAAAGACATTATCTAATGCATATTTGTTAATATAAATTTCATGTAAAACAAAATTATTCTTGAGTAAAGTAGCTGCACTAACAATCGACCTAGAAAGCATATCAACAACTTTATTGTAGATACATTTCTTATACTTGATTACCAAGTGGAATTGTTGAAGGAAACCCATCCATCGAAAGCTCCTTGATTGTTGCAACTTTGATCGAGATTGCAAGTATTGCAATGGTTGATGATCAATGTGAATGACTATTTCCTTTCCCATCAGGTAGTGTTTCCATTTTTTCACACTTTGCACCAATGCATACAATTCCTTGTCATATGTAGGATAGTTACTGATTGCACCATTACAAGTTTCCAAATGAAAATAGATAGGCTTACCATGCTGCATGAGGACTGCACCCAAAGCGTAGGTACTAGCATCTATCTGAATCTTAAATGACTGTCTCAAGTATGGAAGTGTGAGTACGGGAGCTGTACTGATCTTTTCCTTCAATGAATCACAAGCCTTTTGTTGTTTGCCTACCCACTGAAAAACCTTTTTCACGCTGGTCAACACATGCAAAGGAGCTGCTATAAGAAAAAAATTAGCAATAAATTTCCTCCAATATTGGGCTTCTCCCAGAAAACTTCTTAACTCTGTAACTATCTTGGGCCTTGGCCAATTCACAATGACATCAACCTTGGAGGGATCTATTTTCAACTCACCTCCTCCAACAATATGACCAAAGTAAACTAAAGAATTATTTCCAAACTCTCACTTTGACATCTTAAGATACAATTGTTCTTTTTTCAATACATCAAGTACTTTTCTTACATTTAGGACATGTTCAACACGGGATTTATTGAAAATTAAGATTTCACCTAAGAAGACTATGAAAAAGTCATCAAGAGATGGCCTCAACCCATCGTTCATCACATGCATGAATGTAGTAGGAGAATTACATAAACCAAATAACATAACTAGCCATTCAAACAAACCTTGTTTTGTTTTGAACATTGTCTTCCAAATGTCTCCTTCAACTATTCTAATTTGATGGCAGCCACTTCTTAAGTCCAGCTTAGTAAAACACTTTTCATATTTCAATTGATTTAATAAATCATCTATTCAAGGCAGTGGGTAACGGTTCTTTACCATAAATTTGTTTAATGCGTGAAAGTCCACACACATGCACCATGTTCCATCCTTATTTGGCACCAAGACAATTGGTGAACCACAAGATGAGGAAGATGGTATGATGATCCCTTTATTCAACAACTCCTAGATTTGCATCTTAATTTCTACAATTTCCATCACTAACATCTTGTACATGCCAATGTTAGGAAGTGGACAATCCTGTTGCAATTGTATCTCATGTTGGATTCCTCTCTTGGGAGGTAATCCCTTTGTTTCCTGAAACATTTCATCATATTGGTTAACTACATCAATCAATTTATATTTCAAATTAAAATTACAACCTTAAAAGCTTCATTATCAAATCATTTTTGGGTTTGATAATGAGAAGCACAAAATTCTTGCTCGAATTCACTAGTCTTTTCATCTGCCCTGCATTAACAAGCGAAATATTTGTTTTCTTGTTGTGATATCTGACAATATACTTTACACATTTTTGAATAAATGATGTATTTTCATGTCGATGGAAGATAATTTTTCTGTCATAAAGGTATGGGCTACCCAAAACCATGTCACAGATATCTAATGACACAACGTCAAGCTCCACTTCATCTATGAAATTTGTAGTAATAGCGAATCTTAGTTCACACTTTCTACTAACCTGCAATTGCGCATTGTCACATACCCATCCAAGTGGATACAGTTTATGATGTGGAACAGTTTCCATATTTAAACTCTTGACAATGTTTTGATAACATTGGATTGAGAGCTGCTATCGAACAACGTTTCAATCTTGTTGTGTTTTGATATCACCCTTATAGGAAACAATTCCATTCTCCTCTTTTCATTTGGAGTTTCATTTTGTGAGTCTGAAGAACTGGTGTTGGCAATGGATCCTTTTCCTTTTAACCCCATGGCTATGATTTTAGTTTCATCGCATGAATCAGATCCAAAATCTTGTTGAGTGGTTGCAGTTGTCTTCTATTTTCCCTTGTTGTTGTTTCTTTTTGGTTTCATTTTTGGATGAAGCTTCCAACAGTGAGATTCATCGTGGCCCTCTCAGGAATAGTGTTTTCATGTAATTTTCTCTCCTTATTTTTTGATAGATGTATTTTTATTTGCCTTCCCTTTGAAAGCCTTTTCTTTTCCCTTACTTTTAAATGGATTTTTACTACCTTCTTCTGGAGTGTTTTTCCCTCTTGCCTCAAGATGAGTGGCTTGCACACACATCATCTAGATTATTGGGATTAAACATTAAGATAGTATGCATAAGGTAACTGTGTAAACCCCCTATGTACTTCATCAAAGTGTCCTGTGGCTTCAAATCTACACCTAACTTCAAAGACCTTTTTTTGAATTCTTGGGTGCAATCTTGCACATTTGACCTCTTGGCTATCTAAAGTTTTGCCAATTCATGATGGAGTTCTGCATATAAGCTAGTGGGTAGAATTGTCTTTTGATTGCAGCAATGAAATCATTCTAAGAAATAGAGATCTTACCATGTTTTTTAATCTCCTCTTGGGTCTTTGATTCCCACCATACTAGTGCTACACCCTCCATTCTCAAAGGAAGCTAAATGAATCTTTATGTCAGCCTCTTGAAGGTTTTGAATCCTGCAATAGACCTCCAACTGATGAATCTAATTATCAAGCTTCTCTACATTCACTTCACCATTATACATGGACAAATCGAATTTAACATCAAGTTTAAAAAAAGGAGATTTACTAGTTCCTTTTGAAGAATGATGTTGAGTATGAGTAAGGGTTGTATTAGTGGAAGAGTGTGAAGATGATTGTGAAGAAGAAGATGAATAAGATGGTGGAGAGGGTGGAGGTTTATCTCCATTCCCATTACCCCCTTTTCCATTACCTCCTCTTGAAGAGCCTTCTCCTTTGGGAGGTTTGGAACTTTCTCCTTGAAACTTGCTATTCCTCTCTTCATAGAGGACCTTCACCATCTCTGTCATATCAAAGAAAGCCTTTCTGAAGGCCTTCTCATATTATATCATGTTTGTAGGTTCTCATTCATGAGAAATGATCTCTGGAGTCTCAACAACAACTTGAGGCTAAACTGGTGTTGGAGATTGTGGCAACCTTGCTCTTCTTCGCTTGACCCCACTTCAGGGCTTCCAACCAGCTTTCCTTCACCTCTTTTGAGTTTTAACCTTATAAGCATGGCATAAACTTACAAATAATTAAATCCTTCTGTCACAAAGAAAACCTAGTGCTCTACTACCAAATTGATTTGATTTAGAATATTAGTTTGCAGTGCTAAGATCCTTCTCAGATTATAAAAAAAATGCTTTCATTGTGCTTAAGGGTTCATCAATTTTTTTGCAAGTAAAATGAAGAGTTTTTATGCTAATTTTGTGAGAAATTTAACATAAACTAGAAACTTAACAACAACATAAACATATACAGAACATCATCAAAAACACATTACAACAAGCACATGATAAAGGAGTTCTCCCCTCTTAGGCTACGTCTCCTTGGTCCAACTTCCAATGGCTTGGGCCTCTCTATTATTCTCAAAAGTGTAAAATATTTGTTTACAATGCTCAAATGATTCTGAAACTTGCTCCAATGAGTCTAGAATACTAAAAATTAGCTATCTCATCTCTTTTTGCAACCAATTTGGTGGAAAACTAAAGAAGTTATGACTTCTCCTAGTTTTCCCACTATTATTTCCACAAATTGGTCCACATTCGACAAGAACCCACAATTTCTCTCTAGAAACCTGCTAAATGAGCGAGAATTTTGTTGTGCGGTGGGACTTAATCTGCCGGCACCGAATGTCTTATCGCAAATCACAATCGGCGAAGTTTTGCGATCTTATGGTCTTGTGAACACAACAGATGATGTGTGCATTTGCAATATCGACAGACTCGACGGGACATTAAACTGCAACTTATAACCTATCTCGTCTAGGATATTGTAATTAGCAGAAAAGCTCGACGGTCTTATACATATGCAGGACCTGTCCACCGTGTTTCGATTTGCGATTGCAATATCACATCGAAACCCAAACCTACCGGGTGTTGGGTTGTGTTATATTCTTTCCACGACTAACCTACGTAGTGAACGGAGGGGTTAGACGGGGGGCAGAGCCCCCCTTTCATTGTGCTGATTGCGCAGTGGGGGGGTCAGAGGGGGGGAGGCAGCCCCCTTGTCTGGGGGGTTTGAGGGGGGTGGGTAGCCCCCCGTCTACGGGGTCCGGGGTAGTGCCCCGGGAAAAATTGTTTTGGACCCTATATTAGGTTGGGCGAACCTACCTATGGTTTTCGGTCCATGGTTTTGGACACGATGGTTTTCGGTCCATGGTATTGGATGCTTCGGCATGTATAAATATGTATT